>JARIHS010000116.1:0-141982 GCA_029320655.1 Mycena floridula
GAACTGAATGTATGACGAGAAATGGCGGAATTTTGAGCTCATGAAGGAAAGAGATAGAAGACACCCCTGGATGACGATGGTTATCAGGCACCTAATAATGCCAAACAAATGCGCTTTTCTCATCACGGTTTCCCCCACCGGAGAATGGGACGACGGCCAGTCCACAAGGAGCGGAAGACGGCCAATAGGTTCTCAGCTGCATGAGTATTTACATTCAAAGCAGGGCCTGCCTGACGCGTCCCTCAGCTATAGACATTAAAAGCCTGTTGGGCCCCACCGCCGGTCCTCATCCTCCTGAGTTTAAGTACTACCTCTGGCTCATAGAACTTCTGTGCTCAGAGCAGTCAGACCAGCAAGCAGAAGAAGTATTTTTGATTATCGTAGGAGATCGGTGTGACAGGACCCGACAGCGTCTGCGCATAATGATCCCATTTATTCCCAGGTGCATTACTAGACTGCCGAACAGGAATTTCTGGAGGAAATTGACCTGAACGTCTGTTTGGAGTATCCAAAGAGTATCCGAAGAAGACATTGGAATCAGGCTCTCAAAGGCGCCTGGATCTGGAGATATACCATGTTAATATATTCCTTGGGCTACGAAATACATTGAAATTTACCCCAGTTGACTACCAAGAATGAGAGAGAGCGGGAGCAGGTATTATTGAACGTGATGCATGTCTAAGATGAGAGTCGGCGCCAAGTCCACTTTGGGCGAAGGCATGCCAATCATTTATTTCAAAGTCCGAGTCAATACTCCACGGACCCCCCTCATCAGGCCAAGACTAAAGTCCTTCTAGTTTCACCAGTCAACAGATATTTTCAGAGAATTATGCGACACACCTGAGCATATCTGAGGCAGAAAGTGTGGGAGATGCTGTTCCCAGAAAATGATGTGAAAGCTGGTGTAATGATATGTGTATGATTTCCATATTACTCATGACACAGCCATTGCTATGTTTGAATTCATTCTGTCTTTCACTAATTTCCTACTTTGATATAACTACAATGTGCAGGGACTCGACCCTGTTTCATTTTCATTCCTTCGTATTGCCTATCTCTCATTATAACTCTTTATGATATTCAGGATATTGTTCAGTCTCGGAACCTTTCCGTACTTTCAAGTATGAAAGGCTCAATTTATTTTTCTTAGACCCCATTCAATCAACACCCTTGACTCAGGCTACTTACTCCATTAATCCACAGCTCACTCCTCTCAATTTAGCTCCACTTAGAACTTAGAAGGTCATCCATAACCTGCAAGTTACGAGTCCAAATTGTACTTCTTCTGCTTGCTGGTCTGACTGCTCTGAGCACAGAAGTTCTATGAGCCAGAGGTAGTACTTAAACTCAGGAGGATGAGGACCGGCGGTGGGGCCCAACAGGCTTTTAATGTCTATAGCTGAGGGACGCGTCAGGCAGGCCCTGCGTTGAATGTAAATACTCATGCAGAGAACCTATTGGCTGTCTTCCGCTCCTTGTGGACTGGCCGTCGTCCCATTCTCCGGTGGGGAAACCGTGATGAGAAAGCGCATTTGTTTGGCATTATTAGGTGCCTGATAACCATCGTCATCCAGGGGTGTCTTCTATCTCTTTCCTTCATGAGCTCAAAATTCCGCCATTTCTCGTCATACATTCAGTTCCTGCCTCGAACCCGGGATCAAGCTGTCTTTTGTGTTTACAGATGCTCCACCTCCTTGCCACTGGACCGAGGCATTTCTTCCATCAGGCTCGGGCTGTCTTCTTTTCACGATCTCTTTCGTTCAATGAGCTCAAAATTCCGCCATTCCTCGTTTTTCACTCAGTCCCTGATTTGCGCGAGACTTGGGTTCTTTTGCGTTTATGATGCTCCACCTACTTACTTCCCCACGTATGATCGCATGATGGGAGCGGTTTTTTTCCTTTCTCGGGCTGTAATGCGCAAGTTCTGGTCATCCTCGGCGCTGCGCTGGTCTTTTGCAGCTGAGGACGCGTCTTGCATTGCCACACGATTTTCTTTAACATAAGGGAGCGCGACTCAATGCCGCATGTCGTCAGGGAAACTATTAATAAGTGCCTACCTAACTGGCATTGACATGGGATTGATGGCATTGACTGTTCTCTTCACACTTCCTTGACTTGGGCTCTCTACCTCCGTGCATTGAATACCGCGTTTCAAGATGTCTAGTCTGCGTCATCTCTGACGCTGTACCTGCGGGGGCAATATCTGCCCACATTGTGCGATTTTGCATATACCATGCGTGCTCACACTGTATGATTTTGCGTATAAAGGTCGAGGTTACCAGCGGTAAAACTCATTGAAAACGAGCCAACAATGCGATTCACCCAGCTTTCTTCTCTCTTCCTCTTCGGACTGACCTTCAGTTTCGTCTCTACTACTCCCACTCCCAATACCGTCGCCAAACGACAAACGGATGCGAGTGTCGCCGACATTTTGAGTACCCTCCAAGGTTCTGTCAACTCGGTTCTTCCTCAGATTTGTAAGGGCTACATTTCATCTCCTCGGTTTGGTTTTGATATTCGTTGCAGCGACTCTTGTCAACAGCGGAACTGCAAGCGACGAAACTGCAGGCCCCCTCGTTGACCAGTTGACCAGTGCACTGGGTCTTGCTACTACGTCGTTGAGCCAGGTTAATGGTGCCGATGAAAGCTCCGCGCAAACTTCGGCTCTCGTCTTGCCGATTGTTTCTGTTCGTCTTGCGCTATAGTTTTTTGCATTGGCTGATCTTTGTTCCAGAATATTGCCAACGGCGTGGCACCTCTTCAAGGCCATGTCAAGCCCGAACGTTTCCATGGACTAGATTTTGCTCTAGCTGCGCTGCTCAAGGGATTGGAGGGTGTTATCGCCGGGGTCCTCAAGTTGCTCGCCGTCCTGTATGTTTTTTTTGTCTTGCTTTTTTCCAAAACTAATGACATCACCTCCCAGCCTCTTTGATGTTGCGATTGTGCTCAAGAAACTGGCGTTCACCCTAACCCTCGCGGCGCTCGGGCTTTAAACAAGTTCCCTTTATGATAAATTGATTTTACGACTACCAATCGACTGCTCTTATCGTCTTTTTCTTTTTGTTTCTGTCGGATTTTTCTTTGCCCTCGTTTATAATTTGCTGTGCATGTAGTAGACTATCAACATTGGCCCCTTTCTTGTCCTCTCTATCGCTCGTCATTTAGCTCTTCCGTCACATCTGTTCTAGTTTGATGTCTTGCGCACGGGCAATATTGGAGTTCTCGTTGTGACGTTTGAGCTCCCTATTAGGAAACGTCGCTGAGAGCTTCTTTGTCGGCTCGAGGTATTTGAATAGTGTTGGTAATCATTCCTTTGACTGAGAAGGTGTCGGAGGGTGAGTGATCGTAAATTACCAGTGGGGATAGAGGCCGTCTTGCGGCGGCAGATACGAGTCCCCAATTGAAATCAGTAACATCAGTAAATTTTCCGATTACTTTTTGCACTTTTTTAACTTGTACACATGCAAACATACTTACAGAAAAAGCGGAAAAGGTCAAAAGATGCCTTTTTGTCAACAGCGCAAGGTCTGAAACCCATATACTCTACTGTAGTGGCTTGGTGGTGATTTGATTGTCAACATAAAGACAAGCGGCAAAGGTGGAACCCGGGATGGAATGGTAAAATTCAGATGAACTGGCAGCCACAGAATAATGGATCATTCATGTTACCACCAGACATGAAATTGGCGTTATCTTGAGTGAAATGCTCATGAGTGATACTGCTGTTGAATCTGGGAAAGGGAATTGAGCTTGAATGCGGAGAAAGGGCATTGTGTCTCACCTTTTGGACAATCCCAATTCTCCCATTGTCTCTCGTTTCCTTCCCTGTTGCCAGAATCAGCAGCCAGATCATTCTGCTGTCGTCTATCTGCTCATAGCGCCAGTAACAATGCTGTGAAATCCTTTCAGCAAGCTCTAAGGGAGACAGAATGAGGAATATACCTAGCTTCAGCGAACACTGTTCTTGGCCAAATCAGTGTGCAAATATAGAATTGATGACCGATGACCTGGATTTTATGACACCCACCTGTACAGGAGCTGCGCATGGCAGGTGAGGAATAGAAGGTCAGTGACCTTGTCCGAAGCCTACTGGGTAAGTAAGTTGCATTTGATCGTAAAGAAAGCAACGGTCGTCACCAACGAGACTTGTGAGGATTTACAGTGTCTAAAGAAAAATGTCAGACAATGGGACTGCATCACAAGTGACATACCTATATGAAGCCTCCAACGACAGGAGTAGTCTGTCCACGGTCCGGTTCGCTCCAGGTTCGGGCGCCTAACCTCAGGTTCAGGTCCAGTTCAGGTTCGGTTCAGGTTTGAACCTGTTCTGAGTGAGAAGTCTCAAAGTACATTGTAATTCTGCTCAAGAGGTATAATACATGTTAGATTTTATTTCTTTGTACAGTAATAAACCCACTGAGCTGAACAGAGCTGCAAATCGCCAAATGTCGCCTAGTTGAGTCGTGAGAACGGCTTCAGGCGGAGATTGAATCATCGGGAATACGCCGAAGAAAATCTGTCAGCAAGATTACATGTTAATTTGCAAACTTGATGACATTTCTTGACGGCAGAGGCCGTGAGATCGGGCTGATGATGGTTTTATTGATGCCCGGACCTCATTCCGAGGCTGGCCTGCCTCTGCACCACAGATGAACAGGTTCAGGTCCGAACCTGGTTCAGAGCTCCTCAACATCGTCTGAACTTGAACCGAACCTGAGGTTCAGGTTCAGGTCCGGTTCGGCGCATGTGACCGAACCTCCGGTTCAGGTTCGGGTTCGGTCCAGGTTCAATTGGTTCTGAACCGGACCGCGGACAGACTAGACAGGAGGGCCAAAGAGACGAGCATCGCAGGCACGAACAATGACAATAGAGATGATAATGAGACTGCCAGCAAAGCCGTGGCTGTGACCACGTGGTATATCCCCGTTGGGCTCTTTGATGGGCGTACCCACAAAATTGCTCTCTCCCAACAAACGAGCCCACGTGACCGTGGGACTCGTAATGCCGTTGGTCGTTGTATGGATGCACATCTCGTCGTGTCTGCAGTATCAAACAAATACTTAGATGAGTCTAGCTAATCAATGACGGCACAGCGTCTCTCCTGCACAACGATCTTGATAGCTTCAGAGATCACGCTCTCCAACGCCTCTTTCCGACTGGCCAGAAGCAGCGACGGCAATTTGAGGATATTCGGATGGTGTGTTCCAACTCCTACAGAGAGACGATCACCAGCTACACCACGACCGTGACCGTCAAGATGCACTCCTAGCATCGAAAGTTTCGGCGACTAAGTACACCAGATGTAAGCGATTGGCATTGATAATACAATGAAAACTTGTCTGCCATGCACCATTGTTAAGAGTACTTATGGCCAAGAAAGGCTGTCTAAACGTCAAACAGGAAAGACGACAGTTTTATCCAACTTGCCGTTTTGTACTTTTGTGCCATCCAGTACGCTGAACTAGGAAAACTAGACAGGAAAGTGCCATCTCCGAGTCCGACAATGGCAACTATGAACTCCCCTCGACCTCTTTGAGCACCAGCCTGCTCTCCACCCATTTATGCACCGACTGCAGCACCGAGAGCCTGGAGAAAACATGTAAGCCCAAGGATCTGAGGCGCCATACGAACCCATTGACCGAGCGTCGTGCCTGCATTGCTACCAGTCAGACTTATTCATAGAGTAAGTCGCAACGTACCTCCAAGGACTTCTGGTTGTAAATGAATCTAAACCCTTTGGAAGCTTTCTCCTCTGAACTCCTGGAGGTCGAACTCAAGGGAACTGGCGCCGACACTTCGTAACATCTTCTATGTTGGTGCTACTTGTATGCTGCAGCGTCGTCTGGACCGATTAGAATCGGCATTCTACTCATTTGGTTCATGAGCTCACCCGAATTTCCGAAGACCGAACTGGCGATAATCACCGGCATTGTCTATTTGCATATCGTACAAGTACGCTATAACAGCACAAATTCTGGTCGTCGTGCCCAATCTATCGTCGAAAACAAGAATGTCGAGAAATGCCCGAATTCCGACACGTCGCCCCGGACTGCAACTGGCCCGTAGACCTCTATCAAGTCATTCCCTTGCAATATACTGTACATTGGTTAGTCCCGTCCTCGAGGATCGTAGATTATGCTCACGCTTCGTTTCATTTAGCACCCAAGCCGGGACAAGCCAGAAAACGAAGACGGACGGTGGTGTAACCCAAACGAGGACGGTGGCGCAACCCAATACTCCGCCGGCTTCCCAAATTACTCCGCAGGCTTCGGCGGTGGTCCCGGCATCTTGATTCCATTACCCTCTTCTGCAACGCCGTTCAACATCGAAACCCTCTTCCCGTCGTCCAACGGATATCCTTCCGTCCCAATTCCTAAACCCGCAAGCTCGTCCTTCGGAATCGGCACCCTATCAGCCGCATCCTCCAGCGTCTCCTGGATATACGACACGGGCGGCTGCGGCATGAGCGGCGGGGGTGTCGCATTCTCCCTTCCAGCTCTTCCATTCCCATTAATCCCCGGCCCGTTGATGCCATTCGCACCCGGCGTAGAATTCGGCGTCGATTTCGTACAAGTTAATGGAAGAAGGAACAGAATTCGCTTTCGTCGGCGTACGCCTTCTCCTCCGTCATCATCTTTTGCCCAGGCGACGTAGAAGGTGTGGTTCGAGCTCTCCTGGTAAGACTTGCTTGGTTAGATGAGACGGGAGGCGACAAGACACTCGACTGTCTCGGCAGCGGCGGCGGCGTCGGCTCCGTTATTCCCAATACCCATAAGGCGAAATCACCGGCACTTGGATCCCCTGCGTCCTCTGCACCGCCCTCTGCGCCTCGTTGAACATCCAGAGCCGGTGGGCCAGAGCGTATTCTTCGTCGTAGAAATAGTATTCTGGTAATTCGTTGTGGTAGTTTTCGAAGCGGGAGACGTTTTGGAAGGAGACGTTTGGTTACGGATGACGGAGAGGTGATGGGGGTGCTGGAGACTAGTGCGACCTATGGAAAGAGTCAACGACCGTGAAGAGGAAAGAGAAGATGAAGGAGATATAGAAGAAGACAATGGGAATAACGAAATCGAAAACTAAAACGTCAGTGATCACGAAATCGTCAATTCAGCGACAAGAAAAGAAACAAAGCCACCAAACCAACCCAACCACGACACCAAACCGCGGAAAGAACAACCAAACCAAAACACCAAAACAAATCGACTCGCCGTAATCCCCTGCGCCGCGAAGCTCCGCATCCGATCCGCCTGCACCGCCCTCTCAATCTCGCCTTCTCCTCCTCTGCCGTCAGATAAGCCAGCTTTACCGCTTCAGCGGCATTCTTGGGTGGGCCTGTTGATACTTTTTGGGGATGGATTTTGGTTGGGATGACTCGGCATTGGATCTGGAGGAGCGCGTCAGCTAAAAATTCCGAAAGAGAAAACCAAGGATCCAAAAAGAGACAAAGAGAGAAACCGGGAGGGATTCACCTAATGAAAACGATACAGTAGAGCAAATCTCTCAACGCAAGCGAAACCAGCGATAAAGCGAGAGCGAAACAAAAAGATAGAATGAAAGCAACAGACACCAATGCAAACGTCAATGCCAAGAAAAGAAAAGACAACAAAAACCAAAGAGAAAGAGAGAAACCCACCTGGACCCCTCCCCAAACTCCTACCGCCTCGTAAACTCAGCGCTCCCCGGTCTCGAACTCGATCCGCCAGCACTCCTTGTGAAATCGCGTACGCTAAAATTCATCAACACCGTCGATACTGGATTTGGATCTGAGCGTTTTGGGGCCTGGGGCGCCGTTGACTCCGAAAGCGTTAGATATTCCAGGTTGTTATTTGTTGTGGGGTTTTGGGTGGGGGAGAGGTTTTGTTCTTTGACGGAGAGGATTTGGATGAGGAGGGAGACCGTTTTTGGAGACCGGTGCGACCTGAGGAGCAGCGATGAGCATCGAGGAGAGAGGAAAAAGAGAAGAAGGCAAGTCGATGGAAATAGAGAAGACCTAATGGAAAAGAGAACACGTCGATCGAAATAGAGAACACGTCGATGGAAAAAGAAAAAGAAAAAGAAAAAGAAAAAAGAAAATGGTCAACGACCATCGAGGACAACGTAAAAAGGTCAACACGATACAATAGTGGGCCAAACGATAATCGTTATGAAATGGGGCATTTAACATACGTTTTCTGCGGCAAAGCAAAGCGCCTGGAGAGAGGAAAGTCGATATTCAGGGCCAGGTCGCAGCAACGTCCTGGCTCTTCGGCCAGCCCAGGTGGGTTGGGCGTTGGCATTACACCGATATTGATCAGGATTTCGAAGGTTGGATACGCTCGCAAGCGCTGAAATAATTGACCATCAACGTTCGTGTCAAAGAGGTGTGACAGCCGTCACTGCACGTGTAGCCTGAACACCAGGCAGTAATCTTATCTTATCACTGTCACGTCACGCGGCCACATTTGATTCGAAGACACCAGAGCCCAAAGCGGCTACTAGCAGAGGCACTAGTCAGCTCCGCAGCTGGTACCAAAGCCGTCAAAATGTATCGGGTACACGTGGGCGCACAACAAAGAGCTTTACTAACCCAGTTGTCGACGAGTAAGTAATCTAGCGTACCTTGATTCAGAGCATGTCAAGCAAGCATCCTGTTTTTTTCTTCATTTACCAGACAGAGTTCACTCATCAATGGTCAGCAAGATGACAAATAACTTTTTGCGCTTGTAAACACGCAAAAAAGCGCAAAAACACGCAAAAAACACGGGATGAACGAACAGCGACACTGACCCGGGTAAGGTAGCGACACCTGTGACATGCTGTGCAATGTTTCCATCAATGATCTGGCTTGTTTCGGACGCGTCGGGGCGGTGAACGTCCCAATTAAGATGCGCATCAGGAGCTCATGTGACTAAAGAGGCCGAGCCGAAGATAGTCTCCATATAGGGAAAAAAGCGGGAACGAGTCTTTAGTAGTGCTGGGTATGGTATCGATTCATTTGATACATACGGTTTGATACGCGTATGATACGGTTTGATACCTCAGGCCAGGCCGATTTCAGGTATTGAACTCGTATTGAATGAGTTTTGAGCTGATGGATTTGGCTTCTTCTGTGACCAGCGGAGACCACCAGAAGCTCTGGGATAAAATCTTGTTGCCTCAGGTCGGTAACAGCATCGTTAGCTTCCAAATTGTTGGTACCTTTCAAGATCCTTCCAGCTCTGTATTCAATACGGTTCAATACAAGATCAATACAGGCATTCAATACACGTATTATACGGTATTGATCCAAAATTCTCGGCCTGCGGCGCCGGTTAAATACTGAATCAATACCATACGTATCTTTGATACAAGACTTCTGCGGATTCAATACCGTCTCAGACGACCCGAAAACAGTTCAATACCCAGCACTAGTCTTTAGCGTGCCCATCCGAGACTCCACCGGCTCGGGGGACCCCCCGAGCTTGCGAGGGAGGGGAGGGGGAGCGAGTGATGGGTACTCTTCCCGCGACCTTGGAAGACCTGAGTTGAAGAAAAGTCTATTTATTTATATTATTTACTTGTAAAAAAGACTCTAGCTCTACCGCATCAAACCTACATCAGCAATTGATGCGGCGCCTTCCCAATCCGGATGTGTCGCTGATTCTCCCGGGTATACAAACAGCGACACATAGTCGCATAGCGTGATGTGTACAGTGTCGCTGTTCGTATATCCTCCAAAAAACACGCAGAAATACGTAAAATACGTAAAAAGCCGAAACACGCCACTTTTTATGTCCAAAATCCTACAAGCGGACCACCGCAGACAATGCAGAAAGTTGGGCTATGGCAAGAATATTGCCCACAGCTTGTCAAGTGGCTTGTAGCTCACTTCCATAGTACTTGACCACCTAGTTTCAGGTGCATTCTGTGCACCAGGTCTGCTCATTGCCACGGTTGGGGGTTATGACAGCCGTGAGAGTGTGACCACGGCGACGGCGACGACGATCAGGACCCTTTCCGGCATCCCACAGATCCCCATCGGCGTCCAGAGAGCTCTCACGTCCCTGTTGAGACGCTACATGGCATAAACTCAAGTTTCACGCCCTTCAGGAGCTGCTTTGGATATCTCACACTTTTTACAAGCTGAAATGCGCAAAAAGCAGACAAGTTAATTGCAGTTTTGCTGATGCTAATAGCTAACACATGGAAGATTCGAGAAGCATTGCTGCGTTAGGGTTGGGTTTGTCCACGTGTTAGTGCATGTGACCAGGTCGCGACCTGCTTGTAGTTGTTACTCTGGACGCGATGACCGGCTGTAATAGGTCCATAATGGGTCACAATACCCCGCGGCGATATAACGTGCATTTCCAGTGGCTCGGACCGAGTTGGGGGTGAATCATAAAATATGCGTCATCAATTGGTTCGATCAGATGCATCGAATGTTCTGCTCGGAAGGCATGTGGCTTCTCTCTCCGCTCCTTCTTTTGAACTGGTTCCCCATGCGACCTCAGATTGCCTTGTAGGTGCTTCCAGCTACTTTTCTCCTTGCAAGTTCACCCATAGAACTTGGTCAGAACTCGGACTCGGACGACTGAATATTTCCTAGCGCAGAAATTATTCGCTTCCGGGTGGACACATGCTGGGCGGGTATGACTGCAACGACCAACAATCCCTGTACCCGTATTATAATACCATAGGGTTATAAGTATCCTACTGACCATATTGTAAAACAGTAGGATGTATTCAGCACTTCCACCCCTCACTAATACCCTGCCAGAACCTGGCAGGTAGCTCACAAATATACATTCCCCTTCCCATACTCAATCTATCCTTAGCGGTACAAGCACTGATCCCCGACACCTTCCATTCAAAATGGTGACCTGCAAAATGCGATCCCGCAAAAGGATCTTTCGCTGATGATTTCGATGTGCTGAATTGAAAAATCATGAAGAACGACCCTGATTCGTTTGATAGTAAGAACCTTCACGGTCTGAACTTGGAGAAGAAAAGAGGACATTACGGTGAATAGTTCCACGGCGACAATGTTTCTCCTCAGAAAAATCTCATCTGAATCCTTGGTTGTTGGAGACCGTCCAGTTATGTGTTTACAAAAATGGGATCAACGATCAAGTACATAAGTGCAAAATCACAAGGAAAAGTCAGATAAGAATGATGCTATGACACCTGGCACTATCAAGAGATAATGAAAGAAGGTATCGGTACAATGAGGTCTGGAACCTTCAAATTGACTACCAGCTCAAATGTGTCGTGTTTCTAGTTTTATTCACTTCTTCTCGCAATCCGCTCCTCTTTGTCCTCTCCATCTAGCCAATCACATTTGGCTTTAGATAACCCCAGTCTGAAAAGACTCGGATTTTATTGCGAAGGATGAAGCTTGACTCATCATATCCAGTGACCTCAAGATATTCCCGTTGAACATCTTTGTTTGTCAATGCGAGTTTCTCATCCCAGCCGGATTCCTTCAGCTGTTTCGAAATACTGAGGCCATCAGGCCAAAAATCACACCAGGTTACGAGTCCCACATGTGGGCTCATTTGTTGGGAGGGAGCAGAATTCAGGCCAACCATATCAGAGAACCTAAAGGGGATGGACGGCATGTCACGTGTCTCGCTTCAAGATGCAAGTCTTTGATCTTGATTTGACCCAATTGCTGTCAAAAAACACTATATTCTGTCCCATACAATTACAAGTCTGATTCAAATTTCATCAGCTCATATGTTGGGAAGGAGTGATTTTTGGCCCGCTTTGATGATGGAGCTCAATGCGGATATGACACATGACAGTTTCCCATCTGTCACCGGATATTCCGGCTTCGAGTTCTACCGGTTCTGTTGTTTCACACGCTGCACACTGCTGCGTTCGCCTGCCTGGTCTGTTGCTAGACATTGCATGTCATTTCATATTCAACATACTTTGACTCATCAATGATTGAATTGAATTTCCTTGGAGTGCCCAGTATCAAGTACCATTTGCGCTCATGCCTCAGTAGATGAGCTTACTGATTTCTGGAGCCTTCCATAGCAAGACTTTGATACCTGTGACCCCATTCAGTGGTGGTTCTCCCACTGGACCCACTTTCCCAACCTGTACCACCTTGCATGCGATATTCTCGCTATTCCCGGTATGTTTATCGTGTTTTTCCTTTCTACAGTCTCTGTACTGATATGTTTTGCTTCAGGATCTGCAGTTGCTGTTGAACATATCTTTTCAAGTGGTCGGAACACAATTGCCTTGTGCCGTGCCAGATTAGCCCCTGATACTATCTGAGTTCTCATGTTGGTGAAGAAAAAGTTGCAGTTGGACTGTCGGCATATCTCAAACCAGCTTAATGGTCTTTAAATGTACTTATTTACTGCTTTTGAATACTTCTTGAGAATTTATTCATCCGCCGACCTGTTAACAGTCGTCAAATACCCTGTCCCGTTCCGTCAGAGACTCGACTCGACCCGTCGACGGACGGGTCACAACATCCCGTACCCGTCATTGACCCGTCATCACGACGGACGTCACCATCGCTGGACGGTGGCCATCCCTAAGTCTGACTGAAGCAGCTTTTTACAGGCGGGCCAGGACCCAGGGCTGCCCAAAATGCTCGATATTCATCCCCTGGGATATTCCGAACAACATTTCACCTGTTATCGCCGACTTTTGGGCGCCCGGCGGACGTCAGCAACAATGAGCTCAGGCACCTTACTTCCTGACCCCATTCAAAGAAAAAGTCGAAGCCATCTTCTCCATTTCCCCAGATTTCAATATATCATATCATTTCCCTATGCAATGTCGCTTTTCAGCTTCGTCGTACCTCACAATAGCGTTATAAAAATCAGATACTCTACAATTGTCAATTTGGACCATTTGACCGCGCAGCCTATATAATCCTGGATATTTCTTGATTAGAATATGCTTTAGTACATACTACATCGTTTCATGCCCTAAAATCGCGACAATTCGCGTTGAGAACACACTCGATAGGCCAGGAGACGAGGAGCAGTCAATTCAAACTCCGAAATTATGTAAGGTCGTTTTACTGCTGTTTTCGAGCGCGCTAACAACGGGACTAACTTGTTCCCCGTTCGACAAAAACTATGAAGTGCGGTCAGTACCATGATAATTTCTTGTCCGATCACTATGATACACCAAGTTCTATGGATGGATGTCATCACCATGCCCAATCATGAGAAGAGCGTCTTTCTCTGCAAAGGTCGGGACTCGCGAAGGATCATCCAGCTTCCCCAAGTAGAATGTACGTGCCAAGGTGGTCAATTTATACACTCCCACATCTCCAGAACTCACACCGGAATTGGGCTCAGACTCTGTGAAACAAGCTCGAGCCTCGTCCGTCTTTCGCTGTTTCATGTATGCCCGCCCGAGCTCCAGCAAGATATATGGAATGTGACCGTGATTTTCGGATTGCGTCGCCGTGAGCAAACCTTCCTTGAGATATCCGATGGCCTCGGCATATTTGCCCTTGGCGATGCAAATCATTCCAAGAACCCAAAAACTGTAGATGGTTCGACCGCCAATCATCTTCCATCCCTCCAGCGCACGTGAACCCCATGCTTCGGCGTCATCATACTGATGAAGACGATAATATGCCTCTGCGAGATCTTCGGCACACTGTGAAGCCTCGAAAGGAAGGTCTGCACACAGATCTCTGGCCCGTAAGAGATATACGATGGCCTGAGAATAATCATAATGACGGGAATGTGCTCTTCCCAACCGATGTAGGCAAATTACCATGTCCGTGTTCGCAAGACTATGTCTTGGATTGAAGCTTTTTGTGAAAGGACCGCCCAGGCAGGAGAATATGTTCGTGACCCTCAATCTTTTAGACACGTCAATGGATTGCATCTCGTGTTGTGCCTGCTCAATTTGAGGAATCTCATTTGTCGTCGAATCAATGATCGAGGATGCATTAGCGATTTCCAGCAACATGCGTGCTGCAAGTGAAGTCTCTGAGGCAGCAAGGTATGCTTTTCGCCCATGTTTAAACTGTTCCATAGCCTCCGAAAAACGACTCAGATGGAACAAGATTGTGCCATAGCAATCGAAGATGTCGCCAATCATCTTGTGATCCACACATTGGCGATGACTGGCATGCTTTGAGCGAGAACCAATGGCCCGATCCGACTTGAAATCGGCCGCTGAGCTCTGCTTGGTAAGATTCACGGCATGTTCGATAAGCTCGGTCCGTGGTCGGATTCTATATTGGTGCCATGCAAGGACTAGGATGGCATCAATGACGGAGGAGTGTGACTCCTGAGTGTCAAGCAGGATGGAATGAAGGTTGGTCTCTTCTTTAGCGCGAGCAGTCGCATGGTCCTCGTAAAGAGGTTCTCCGGGTTCCACGCAGTGGTACTGAGTCAGAAAACTGCAAGCTGTTTTGATCATCAATGCGGAAGTCTCCTGTTGAAGTTGTGAATGATCAAGCAGATATGACCGAACCAGTGGATGTACACGGCATATCGAGTCTGAGTCCTGAATCTCCAACAGCGACACTTCACGGACTGCTCGAAGAGCGCCATGTAGACGTTTCAAGTGTGAAGCCCACCAGCTTTGAAGCATATCGATTGTTGTCCCAGATGGAAGCAAGGCAATGATCACGAGAAGAGCTCTGGCTTCGGGCTCACTAGTGATTATTGGACTGTCCAACGAAACAGAGATGGAAGTCCATACACTGTTTTCCCGATCAGCCCCGCTAGTGGCACCGAGCATGGCCAAGGAGTATCTGGAAATGAGTTGATCGACAGTGGAGCCTGTGCTCTTTCCGTGGCGAGCCATAAGCTTCACGGCCAATGGCGTATGGCCCAGCTCTTTAAAAAGCTCCGGGAGTCTGGCAGTCTCTAGAGGTCCGTCATGGATTGAGGTGTAAAGCTGAAGTGCTGCTTCTGGATCGAGAGGCTGGATTCTTCTTTCAACCCATCTGATCTCTTCACATGGCGAGGCCGCTGCTCTCATTGTCAGCAAGAGCGCCACATGGGGGAACTTTGCAATGTCGCGAAGGATCCTTCCAACCGCTCCTCTTGCCCCAGGTGCATTCCATGGTGTTTCAAAATTATCAAGAAGCAGAAGTATCGGTTCCTGAGAGCTCTGTAGCTCATCTAGGATGTCCTCAATGTTGTTGTGGGTGCCTCTGGTTATGTCGAGCGAGTTGTGGAGAGCATCAAGAAGAAGTGCCGCTGATTTGGCTTCTTCACAGCCCACCCAGACACTGTTCTTCCCAGGATAACAGCTTTTAACAGCAGGATGAGCCACAACACTGAGTGCCAGGGCTGTTTTTCCCTGGCCACCGGGGCCGAGGAGAGCAAAGCGGGTTCGTTTGGATTGAGATGCTGGGGTGATTGTGAGGAATGCGGCAATATCATCGATATCGGGGTCTCGACCGTAGAGCTTTTCATGGGCAGCCGGCATGTACCCCCGAATACGACGATGATCTCCTGTAATGAAATTAGCAAATGAATCGACGCAGAAACCCTTGCCTTACGAGTCCCAAGATTGAAAATAACGTTCTTCGAAAATACATCTCCGGAAATGTTACCTGTTCTCGCCTCAACATTCTGTCGGAAAAATGCAACACTTTATCAAGTGCTCACCGAAGGTATTTCCAGTCACCACATTGTGCATTGTATAGAGGCAAGGGAGGCAACGAGAAAGTTCTGGGCAAAGTGTGAAGCGCCTTACAGCCATCGAGGCACTGTCCAGGTGACATCAATCCTGTTACGTTTCGATGCTAAAATAGTGCCAGTCATCGCTATACGTATGTAGCCGATGTGTGACATGCTACGAGCGGTGAGTGTAAAACGTGACAATGGAGTAGGGAAATATGACGCTATTTTTCAAAATACATTTGCGTCGGCCCCGCGAGGATGCGAGCTGCGCAGTCAGACCTCTTTTGTCAGCATTATTGTTGTGACACGTAAGAGCTTGGTTTGCTACCTAATTTCTATCACTCTCTGTAGGCCATTCCAAGGGCTGAAAGGCTCATGGTATGAAATCAAATGCTCTTCAATGTAGAATCTTGAGTTACAGAGAGAAACAGCGAGTACCAGATCGGGTGGAGGCGGTGCTGGGCGGCCATGGTGGCCTTCTTTGGGCACTCTGAAACTTGGACTCGGCACTTTTCGAATTTCTACACAGCACATCAGTCACGAATACTGCCGAGATTTGACAGGTGATGGACTGAATGGGGTTGCATTTCTTGGTCATCCCACCCATCACCCGCTGTACAAGACCACTTTTGAAGTAGTTCATCATGATAAGGCCTGGCCTGTGGCACTGGACACACAGACCCTGTTGGACGATATGGGTCATTCCTGAGAATGTGACACAAGAGTCAATGGAAATGGTATATTAGATCGGACTTTCATACCATATGATCAAGCATTCTTTGTCCTGAACTACGACATTGTCCTGCTTTCCTTGCTCCCAGTCAATATGAGCTTGTACCGTTCAACAGACCCATCGCCTCTTGGATTCTTCTGGGTGACCTATCTGCTGGGTGACTTAGCCTTTGTATAGAGTCAATGAAAGTCTCAGCCCTCACCAAGCTCCCAAGGACCATGCAGCCATAATAAACTGACTGGGAACAATAATTTATAATCCTTTTAGCCCCTGAGATATTTCATTGGATGATTCAATGAATATTTGACCTTTCCAGCACTAGGAATCCATTATAACACGTTGGAGTTCAGAAATGGAAGGCTGCTATCACCGCCCATCACTGGCTCCACCCGATCTGGTAGATTCGCATCAATGCAAGTGCAAAGCGAAAAACTGACAAGTGAAAATGACACATCTGAAGTGCTGATAAGTGCCATCATTGTGACAGTTGGAAAGTAATAATAAATGATGAAATTAGATTTCCCTATGAGCACATATTTGGCAAAAAAGTACTAATCTACATTCTAGCTCTTTTATCAGTTCTGAGTTTGCACTTTCACACCATAAATCAGACTCTGACAACTCACCTTGCAGTTTTCACCTCCACTTCTCTGACGCTTATCAAAATCTCATGCCTAGCCTCGCACCGCCCACTGGCAGTCTGCCCCAAATGGAGTGTCATTCATTTTGGGAAGCGTGATTTATCCCGCCCTCATGTCCCCTGGCTTCCAATGTCAGAGGCGACAGGGGTTTCAGGGTGGCCATAGAAAATTACTTATACAGCATCCTGATAATTGAGTGATACAGTTCTAAGGAGACATTACAGTATTCGACTTTGTTATTTCGTCAGGCAGCGAAGTGTGGCAATGGTGACAAATCAATATTGTGCCTTGATGCACTGATCAAGATGTTTGGTGTTCTCAAGAAAAGTGTTGAAATGAAATCCGGGAATGATCAACTCCCATGAGGAATCAGACACAAGGATACCATGCCTGACCTGGGTTGAAACAAAAGAGCGTGAGCGAGCAAGAAGGGCAGCACCGCCATCATCGGTTGACCGATCTGCATTTGATATGGTGGGGACAGCTGTCCAAAGTGGTTTTTGGCATGGAGGTTTGCACCAATTTATGTACTTTCCCAGCACTGCATTGTCCAAAGCCAAAGTGATAATACTGTATTTGGTGAAAAATAGCGTCATAAAAGAGACGTCATAGTACTTTCAATTCGGCAGGCACTGACCTGTGACCCGGCTGCCGAAGTAAAATTTCGGCAGTTTGGGACCTGTGACCGGAAGCGATTGGTTTCGGCAGGCCAAAAAAGGCAGTTTTAGACCCTTTTGAGTGGGACAAAGGGCTCGAGATTTTGGCAGATCCCCCTTGGGACCGGTGACCTTTGTGACATTTCAGCGAAATTTGAGCCTCTGTGACCCATGACTGCGAATTGAATGAAATAGTACAGTAATCAGATCCTGGACCCATGGACGTCTGGAAGGAAAAAGCATGCTGCAATTTGACACAGAAGTATTGGACGGAAAGCACTTCTGGGTTCTTGAAGTCGCCGAGTTGTCTGTGCCTAGGAGATACCACTCAACAGGCAATCGTACACGACATTGAGCTTGACAGTAAATTCAACATCGACACAGATTCCTCTCTGGCTGGATCAGCGCGATATATCCTCTTTTGTATCGGGGAACGAAAATATTTTGGCGGCACTCGTGCTCTCGAAAAGGTGCTGTTGAACGCCCTTTATCAGCTGAACGCTCAGCATCACTCCCAGATAATCACAATATATTTTAGTTACTTCGGCTTGCGGTGATATTCTGGAATCCACAATGGCCAGCGAGATGACGCTCGTGTTCAGCGTTCACAACGCCGTATGACGAATGATGCTCTGCTTATGGCACACCATCCATCGTATTATCTCTCTGCGTCGAGCAAAACAAGCAAAAATGATCTCGAAACGAGTTGTCGAGACTCGCACGAGATCAGATTACGGCCGGAGGTTTTACCGAAGCGGAGGCCCGGGGTTTTCAGAATGTAATCCGTGCGTGCAGACTGTGTTTGTATTCGGTGGGAATACTCGAGCTAAACCTTTCCACAGAGATCGAGAAATTAGATTGGGTATCAAACAAGAGGATACATAGCTCCTTTATGTAGAGAGAAAGTCCATTATACTATTCATATATCTATCAGCCCACCTTCGATGTCGGTGGTAGGCGGTAGTGGTTCGAGCCCTTGGCTACGCGCTGCAGGAAGTTTCCCGTGTCATGAGAGAAGCTAGCATAAAAATGAACTCCTGGAACTTCTTCCGAAGTGTTGTAGTACTGCTGTAGAACTACTTTGACAGCAGATTCTTGACATATCGTATAAGGTCCGTCAATCGGCTTGAATCGATGGCCCGGTGCAACTCGGGGTGAGGTCTGATGAGTGGAGAGTTCTCGGAGTTTCTCAACTGTGGCGGTATTGGAGCTGGAGACGGCATCGAGGACTGTCTGCAAGGTTGAAGGCGGTGATTTGTTGTTTGACATTATAAGCAATGTGATGCGCTTCTTTGTTCGATGTGATTTGTGTTTCTGTTGGGCTCTGGCGTGTAGGATTCTCTCTTATTCCTGGGACCTAAAAAGCAATTGTCAGAATGTCAATTTCAGGTCACTGCGAGCCGGATTGCACCCACAGATAGAAAGCGAATAGAGTTATACAGTCGCATTCCTCGGTCAATATCAATCATCTTCGGGCGATGTTCATGTCAGGTTTTTTCAAAGTGATAGTAAGAACTCGACGCACGGTCACGGTCAATGCCATAGGTCCCGGCTTTTCAAGAAGCTCCGGCAGTCTTGCCTCTCCCACGGGCTCGTTATGGATTGAAGTGTACAGCTGAAGTGCTGGTTTTGGATCGAGAGGCTGGATTCCTCTCAAAGCCCTTGTCAGCAAGCGAGGGATCCCTGCAACCACTCCAATTTCCCTAAGCTCATCCCTCGAAGAGCAGGGAGTGGATAGCCATACATTAGAGCACCGAGGGTAAAGCCATCGATTGAACATCAGTGTCTCACTGGTGATGGCAGAGGATTTCCCGTCGGTGATGAGATCTCTGGGGAACTTGATGCTGCTTTCGAGGGCTGGCGCATCGAATTCAATGGAGGTTGACATCATGGTGGGATGGATATGAAGTGAAACGAGGGTTTGAATCATGAGTTGGCCTTGAGCTAGAGCTTGTAAATATAATGGATTCGAAGGTACAGCCTCATTCTATAGCACCCGAAACATTGCTGTAAAATACAGCAGAGCTCACCTGACACGACCCCCTATACCACGACTCCGGTCGTCGCTCTGCCAAACAGCCGAGTCAAGATCCATTCTTGTCGAAGCTATCAAGCACGAACTGATAGGACGCAATACATATATGCAGCAATGGCTGGCATACCAGATAATTAATACTCTGTAATCATTCAAAAAACAATCGCGGCCACGCTGAAGGAAAACCTGCGCAGAAACTGGCGCTGTTGCTTCTAATTCAACATAGCTGTATGTAGATCCGATGACATAGGATGTCCAGCATTTGCTGGGTTATTTGAACACCAAAATAGATATGATACAGCTATCCCACATCAGGATGGCCTGTCATGGCAATGAATATTCCAAGTTATATGATATAAATTTCAGGGCAAATGACCCTGGACTCAGTGAGATACAGGTCAATCATTTTTGTGATGCCTAAAAGTGTGACACTGAGTCCTTTGAACACACATCGTCCTGGCAACTATTGGGGAGTAGTACTGAGTAGACTTGTTCCAGAATTGTTGTGTATATCATGTTAACTTGTCTCACCAGTTCTTACCCTGGTTGAAGCTTTCCTCCCAAGTGCTGTTGGTCAGCAAGGGAGGCATCATTGCAACAGTCCAAAGTAGTGATTGTTTGCTGTCATGATTCTGAACTCATATTGGGAGACATACTTGCTTTTGACAGCTTCTATGAATTCAGCCTTGGCTTGGCCGATTTCTCGAATTGTTTACAGATCTGTCATGTTCATGATATTCAGACTGATTTCAAACTTCAAAGGGAATAATAAAGACTTCCGTGTCCCAGTGACTTCATAGATGCTCGGTGACTTGAATATGAGGTGTATTACTTAGTGGGTGTACATATATCATAGATATAAGCCATGTGCGATAGCTGTGGATGAGTTGTCATCATCCGAGGATCAGGCCACAGCCTCAGAGAGTTAATTCAGGAGTAATACTAGCTGTGACTAACTACCTGGCCACCCCTAGGAAGCTGGCCATTCGCTTCTACAGTCCTTATATTGTATTGATTTACATTTGTGAGGGTTTCAGGGCATAGAACAGGCTCATAGTTCGGTTCAGACCACTTTTGATGGATGTGTCATCATTTGTTCGTCAGCTACAGCTTTTGCCATGGGCGTTTTCGCATCACGGCGTGACATTCTTGTTCCGTGTCACATCACGGCCGTTCAATGTGCCTCGCTCTCCCTCAGTTCTCCACCAAATCCCTCAAACTGCATCTGCACCACACTGAGGATGCTACTCAACATTTATAACCCTTTCTCCTGCCAGTCCCTCATTTTCTCTCTCTTCCATCCGCAAGAAGTCTGCTTATGCTAGAACTGTGCATAATGGCCACCCCTGGATTTCAAAAATCTGAGCAACTGCCATCAAACCGCTAGGTAAATTTGCTCTATATATTGATATCTCATGTTGTCAGGTCATGTTATAATTTTCCTGACTATGCCATTGTGTCACCGCCTCCAAAGAGGTCTAACTGCCCAATTGTTGAGTCAACAAAAGCCAAATTTGTTTTGACCACTCAAGTTGCTCAGAGATGGAATGGTCTGCCCAGGTATGTTCCTCTGGTGCTTATTCATCAAATCAGAGCTGAAATAGTCACCATATCCCTTCTCAACATGACCCTGCTGCATGCTTTGCACATCAACCCTGAAATTGGCTTCATTCTCATGAAATTGGCTCTCTACATCCTTGTGTTTTCTCATGAAATAAAGCTCTTGTATGATATAAGATATGCATTTGATATGTCCCTCAAGAACTAGCATGGCGGTAGGGTGAACGCGCTCTCAACATCTATTTCGGGTACCCGGCCAGGTACCCTGTCAAGCTCCATTTGGGTCTCCCCGGCGGGAAATATTCATCATGCCATCAAAACAGCATGAAAACTCACAGGAGGGGCGTGATTTGACAGTAAGATGTATGCCTTCAATTTGGATACCACTCTGAAAGTACCCTGACTATTTATCTGCCCATTGGAAGGCCAAAACTGTTAGGTGGCCAGGATCCCAGTAATATATAGTAATCAATTATGAGCTGGATATCATTTGTTTTTGGTCTCTTTTCTCCAAAGTGATAATAGGGTTGGAAATATTCCACCTGTTATTTTTGGCATATCTAGTAAATATGGCAGTCTTTCCTGATTAAAAATGGGCTTAGAAAGGAGTTCCGACTTGTTTAGAAGAGTACCAGTACCAGTGCTGATCATTGAACAAGCTCCAAGAAGGATTACAAGTCCCATTTATGGGATTCGTTTGTTGGGATAGATTAAAATTGTTGAGTTCGCCATCAAAGTCCCCAAAGGGGATAGGTCACATGATACACAGCCACAGCGAGTCGCTCAGTGATGCAGCCTCTTGCTCGACCATAATCCTGCTGTTTGCATATTCAAGGTAACCTTTATTCTCTCTGCTTATGGTTGCCTCAGGGGGTCATGGTCTATTTGACCTGGGTACACCCCATATGGTAGAGGTGTCTGGGGTCTTGGAACTCTGTGACATGTCACTGCCGAGCAATCTACTCTTCTCCACGGAGATAATAAATATTTGTATGATCATGTCTAGAACATAATAGCATGCATAGCCGTAAACACATCCCAGACATTCTCCATGGTCAACTGGGTGAAAGTCAAAGTGTCATAAGCAGCCTGAGCCTGGCCCGAGAACTTAGCGGACATGAATGCCAGGAGTTCATCTCCCCCATGGCTTCCTTGATCCCCCGTATGATTAAAAGGTCCGGAATTGGCATTAAGAAGTTCTCACCACACCAAGCTTTGAAGTTGCTGAAAGCTTCATTGTGTGAGCAGCTAGATGGTCCCGG
Source organism: Mycena floridula (assembly GCA_029320655.1). NCBI lineage: Eukaryota > Fungi > Basidiomycota > Agaricomycetes > Agaricales > Mycenaceae > Mycena > Mycena floridula. The sequence continues at coordinate 22,475 of JARIHS010000116.1, forward strand.
CTTGTTATCCTTTGGGATCATGGGTATGCATGATGTTCATTTCGCTGTAATATGCAAGCATTGCCACATTTGACCGACTTCGGAGGACCGAAAGGGAGCATTCACTTGCAGGCTGATTGACTCTTGGGGCCTATTTTGAGTAATTAAGGGAAACAACTGGTATGTATTTCAAGCCAGACTGTGAACAGAAAACCTCTGTCACTTAGGCCTGAAGTTCACCAAGATAGCATTTGCAGACACGCCGCATCACGTGGTGGGAATTCGCTTCGATAGCAAGCGATTTGCGTTGGACAAATGTGTGGGCGTCATGACCGGAGATTAGATAGCAGATATTGTGATTTCTTTCTGTCTGTACTACACAACATTTAAGCGGATACTTGAGACATGCTTTGGGTACAAAAAGAGGTGGGACAGTGAACCGGGAAGCCGAAGATAATCAGCAGATAGTCGGAGATAATCCATAATCTGGACCATGGTATGTCACATTAGGACCCCATCAAAATGATATGACATTCACGTACGCAAAATAGACCTTGACCCCCTGAGGCAACCGTACTCTGCTTCAACTTTTGGCAACAAATTTGCTGATTCTTGCTAGATTTCTTTCTTGATTTTCGTTGGTCCCTCACCTTTTGTGGTTTAGTGGTCATGGTGATACCAGTGTCTGCCATCCAATAGCTTGGCAGGCCGCTAGCTCGGATATCTAGCTGGGATAGTTCTCATCAGATGAACAGGGGCAAAGGCTAGAGGTCAGTTTCTCTCATTGATGTCAAGCAGAATGCTCATTGACTGTCAGGTCGGCTGCTGTAACATTGTCCAGAATTGTCTTTGATGTCCATGTCTCCCAGTTGTCTTCCACCTTGTCTCCAAGGCTTTGACTGTCAGGTCCACAAGGAAATTCAATATCACCGTGCATTCCAGTCCTTCTGGATTGGTGAAATCCGAGAGATGGTGTAAAGTCAGAGAATTTGGGGTGTGTTCAGGTCTCAGCTTCACCTGAAAGTAGTTACTAGAATTCAACTTGTTACAGTCCCACTTTATTGGGCAGGAGCAAAATTCAGAGCGGCGCCAGAGCTGTCCTTGATGGAGATAATCACCTGATATCTTTTCCCACAGGCACGGCAGTGGCCGGTATGAGCCATAACAAGCTTTCCGCATCCAGCGTGCACTTTGGAGAGCTTGTCAGGAATGACACAAGGTTCCTAAGCACACCAATGTCTAAAAGACTGGTGTCTCCCAAGTTGAACCAGAGCCTTATCTAATTACTTGTTCCAATGTCTATTCCGGAGAGCAATGGGGACTCATGCTTGCCACCAAAGGATGGCCTCTAATCCACTGGTCCAGCAATAGCACCTGAACAATGCTTTGCTCAAATACGCAAGGGATAATGTAACAACACAGCAGTTCTACTAGTAAACCATCTGTAAGCAGGCTGCACTACTCAGTAGTCAAAACATGGGATACAACTCAATGCTCAAGAACTTGGTAACTTACTCTGTGGGCGAACCTCAAAGGGACACGCAGTCAAGGAGCCAAACAACAAACAACAGTGCATCCACACGTGATTGAGTGACTTGGTGAAAACCAGACAGTACAAAAACACTGTTTCATACAGAAGTCTCAGCACAGATGATAACTGAGCGCCAGGAAACAGGACGAGTTCGCAGGGTGGACAGGGAGCTTGGAATCTGGATATAGGGCGAGAAGCAGTTTCCAGAAACAAACACCGCAAGAATGTCTCACAAGGCCTGAATCTCAAGGTCATCAGTTATGAAAACGGGAGGATGAGATGAAAGAAAAAGTCAAACCTATGCCTCGAGGTCGCTGCAGTAGAAGTTGGCACCTGGGTACTCATCCTTGATGAGCTCCCAGACCCATTCCATAGGGGTCCCGAAGGTGATGTCGGATGAGTTGGACACACCCGCTCCGCCAGTGAACAAGGCAACAGCACGGCCAAGAGTGTCGACGATAAGAGATCCAGAATCACCGCCCTTGGAGAAAGGCCTAGAAGCTTTGTCATGGGGGAGGATTGCCATTTTGATGGTATCACAATGGCGGCCTAAGCTGATGGACCAGCGAACATGAGACATGAATCCGGACAGAGTACCGACAGTAGTCTTGGTGGTAAAGCCATGCTTGATAACACGGCGGATGTGATCCCTGATGAGATTCTTGCTGTTGGGGTTCTTGATGTTGGAAGCGGTCAGCATGTCATTGACAGGAAGGAGACCTTCCTGGGGAATTTAAATTCGGATGGTACATCGATGCAATTGTACATCATGGCTACGAAAGCATCGCGGGGGATCTCAGGGCCTAGAGAATATAAACAATCAGATTAGCGAGATGGATTATTAGAACTAACCTAGGCTAAGCACATTCCCTCGGAAATGCGTGAACTTGTTCTTGTCGAGCCTAATGACGCTCAAGTCCTTCGTGTAGCCATGGAGAGGTTCACCAAAACCGATGGGAGGTCCCCAGTCGACGTAACCAATCACACAGTCCTTCAGAGTGTCCCACCTGATCTTAACCTCCACTAAGAAGGCCTTGTGCACCTCAACCTTGACCAGTGGGATAGAGGCCAACCATTCTGGTGGCAGATACGAGTCCCCCATTTTTTTCAGTTTCAATGGAATACTTAGCAGAAAACTTTCAAATTAATGTGACATTTTATCTGAAATACAATGTGATAACAAGTCTACTGATTGATACCTGAGTTTGGAATATTGACACATACTCAGTACCACACTCCTTCACTCACTTGACAGGGCCAAAAAAATATCATCCACAGAGGGCTAAAAAGGTGCAGTTTGAGCAAGTTTCGGTAAATGCCGGCACACTCGGCAGGACGGCACAAAGTAAAGTGATCTTATCAGATGCCATGTGATGGAATGCGCCACAGAGGAAATGCTTTGTTGTGCTGTAGACAATTTTGTTGTGTATTTCCAGCATCTCCAGGACACAACTGTGATACATGTGAGACCAATTGAAGTCCAGCATACCCTTATAAAAGTCAATTTAGCTACAATAACTCTATTGGCCAGGTTGCCCTAGAAGAGTGCTGTCCTGTAATAAGAACCTAACTGCTTTTTGTCAACTAGCGCAAAAATACACAGAAACACGTGAAACACGGAGTTATCACAATACGGGAAATTGATGTCATCATACCCTAAAAGCTTTAAGCATAGCTGCCAAAAATCTAATGGGCAATCTGTCAATTGATCATGACTGATACTCAGCAAGACTTTTTTTGACCTCAGGCTCCTTGAAGTTCTGAGCATCATTTTCTGCTCAAGTTCGGAGCTTGAGGCTGCTGGCCGTGTCGATTTCTCAACAATGATAGCCGTGGGAAGGACACCACGGTGATGACAATGCTGGCCGTCTGTTGGCCAAGTTGGATTTTTGCTGGCTCATAGGGCCAGCAAATACACTGAGGAAGTAAGTATCATCTTATTGTTCCGCCCACAGAATCACCGGACTAAGTAACATCAAGGGTAAGTAATCGTGAACCAAGAGGTGATGAGACACGTCACCGGGTGAGGTAGTGCTACGCACGTGAGTATCCCCTTTGGGGACTTTGATGGCTGTTTCCTGAATTTCGCTGCCTCCCAACAAACAAGCCCATGTAACCATGGGACTCGTAATGGTCGTGAGGAGGGGCAAAGGGCAAAGGACGATGCGGCTCCAGAAATCAACACACGTAGTTTTCCCATCACATGTCATCTCGGCCGAAGAAACTCAAGGTCGATTCATCCGAAGTTGGTCCAATCTCAAAGGGCAATAATTTTTTTGCACAATATAATAGATAGCATGGAGAACAATCATGATGGTTGATCTGAATGGTGGCGAGAGCAATGTCGTCGCAGGTCGTTGCAACAAAGCGGGGGCGGTGCACTATGACGTAAATGTATCCCCTTTGGGGCCTTTGATGGCTGTTTCAACAAAATTGCTCCGTCCCAACAAACGAGCCCCATAAATGGGGACTCGTAACACAAACATGGCCAGATCCTCATTGGTTTTCTCCAACCGGCGCACCGACGCCTCATCCTCCTTCTTTGCCAATAATTCAGCCCGCACAACAAGATAATCAATCATGCTGTTTAGAGACTCAATCTTGGCCAGGATGAGAGCGAGATAGTTGGTGAACGCACGTTTTCTCATCACAAGGACCTTCTTCTTAGGCGCCACTATGTACATTATCAGAACCGCCCTAATCTTTTCGGAGAAAAAATGAAACATACAGGAGAGATATTTATACTTGCAATTGTTGTCGCTGTTGTGTGTAATGTGGCGCATGGTGGCTGCGTAAAGATCAGCGCCAACCTTGAAGTAAAACCCTAGCATCCCCTGCATATTGGTCTGCTGGCCGACAATGGAGAGACTGAGTGCAGTAGAGAGGTCGTCGATAACGTCCTTCAGGTCGTCATCATCAGGGAGCGGGGAAAAGAGGTCTGTGCCTCGGCTGAGCTTGGCAACCAACTCACGATAAGCAGCCTCGATTTTGGTGCTGCCCTGTTGGTTGAGGATCCCGAGAATCTCGGTTGCCGATTCGTGGGCTTGCGTGCTGGTGAGAGATCCCTTCAATATGCCTATCCAAATCGTCGGGTTAGTGATGTGGCGTAACCCATCCTCGACGGGGTTGATGGGTGCAAAGTCTGCGTAGCTGTGGTTGTCGTCGTCCAACGAGTCAGTCTCATTCTCCTCGTCCTCCTTGTCCTCCTCGGTCTTCTCGTTAAGCCAGATAAAGCAAAAGAAATCGACAGAAGTGAACTGAATCTCTCCTTTGTCAAGGGCTTCGACGACCTTGGAATGAATGTCAGACAGGTTGCCGCACGTCGAAACAGCCACGCACCATTTCCCGAATAATATCCCAGGGACCATCCTTGCTGAGCTCGTGATTCTCGGGAACAGTAACAAGCTTCATGAGACGCTGATAGGCTCCACAGATGAAGCTGACTGACGACCAGAGACTATCCTCGTAATCGGAATCGCTTTCATGAGGGACTGAGGCACGCTTCCTGAGATGGGCCGCGGATAGCTGGTCGAATAACCCCTGCTCGAGCGGATGATCTACGGACAGGTCAGTATAGAATACAGTAACCAGTGGGATAGAGGCCAACCGTCCCGGTGGCAGATACGAGTCCCTTGTTTTCACTAGAAATTGAATAACATGAATCTTACAGCATCATGTACCTCATTATGCTTAAATACACCAAGAGAACTACTCTACTGAACAACACTACCAGAAACACACCCTTACTATTTCACCCTACGAACAGAGATATGAAAAAATACCATTTCACAACTAGAAGCAACAGCGAGAAGAAAGAAGATATCACAGGGACAGCCCTCAAGTCAGAGCCTACGGGAGAAACATGCAAGAAAGAATGAAAGGTGAGTGAGTAAGGTAAAGTTGAGCGAAGAGCCTCGCCTGAGACGAAACGTCTCAAAGGGTTAGATGGAAGAAAAAGGCTTTACTATGTTGATGGTAGAGCAAAAGAATTAAGTAGTAGTCACAGAAATAATGCGATGCAATCAGAGCTGCTGAAGGGCTCAGTGAAACAAGCACAAAACATTTGAGTCGCCACCAAAGCAGGACTCCGAAACATGGAAAATATGGATAGTGAATAGCAGCCCCGATTCAACTGAATCCTAGGTTCAACTCCGTCCATGGAACAAAAAACGACCACCCGAATTTGGCATGAACAAAGCATATATGCAATCCACAGGTGACGAAATGAAAGGATGATGAGACACACCTGGGTAAGACATTCGAGCTAAGCGGCCTCGCATAGGAATCGACGCTAGCGAGGCTCAGGTTATCAGCCAAAAAAAAGGTATACACTAGCATGGCAAGGAATATTGAAACAATTCAGAGGTGGAGTGGAGAAGCCAATGTCAGCACCATATGGGCTTGAAAATACAGAGAGCAGACGGTAAAGAAATAGCCAGCAGATAGCGAGCATCGCGAGCATGATGGCAGTGGAAAGCAAGGGAGAATTTGAACCACACGTGTGATTTCACATCACATGTCAATTCGGCCGAGCACCGAAATCAGACCAAACATGTTACAAGTTGACTCGGAATCCTTCTGAATGTATATCTCTAGGTACAATAATGCAAAAAGATAGAGAAGACCGGAAATAAACGCCAAAAAAAGCGGCACACCGAGACAACCCTGGTGTGATATCTGGCTATTTCGTCAGGCTTGGAGACATCAGGCGATGAGAGATAAACCTTTGCCATCGGAACTAGCGTCGCGGTTCCCTCTGCGACATTCTTTTCATCTTGTCCATTGTCTTTGCCACGCTGAGAAATCAACATTTTGAACGTGTCCTGCTGCGGTTGCCTAGGATCCCCTTGTTGAACGAGGCTCACGGCTCGAATACTGCCATATTTCTGGTGCGATATCTGGGTATTAGGTCAGCCTCAGAGATGTCAGACAAATGGAACGACCAACCTTTCGTACAGTATCGGAAGGGTTAGCACTGTGCCGCCAGTTTTTGAGGGCTTCATCCAATATCAATGGCTAGATGATTGTCCAGATGTCCATGTAGCATGGATTGACGAAATGGTATGATTTCCTCGAGAGCGTGAATGTTGAATACTGGGACACCCTCAGAGACCTGACGCCAAGTAAAACCAACCACGTACTAGACATGCTGCGAAACCCGGAAAGCCCTTTCCATCTGAAAGCTCGAGCTTTCCTTCCTTAACGACATCTGCATCCATTTCAAGACACCTCATACCATTGGCTTCGGTCAACTATTATCCTTTTGCAAAGCAAATCCTTGAGGAAGGTTGAGCAGAAGAATCTGTGATACCCATCAGTGTTGTATCCATGGGAATAAACAATAAGGAATAGCAGAAAAACAATGTTTTGACATTGTCATTACTGTATTGGAGTGACCGAATCCTGGGGACAGACGAACATGAAGACGAACCTTGACAGCTAAATTCAGCAAACCAGCCAACATGCCTCCAATGAACTGTCTCGGAAGCCATGGCGGCAGCTGTCCTCGTCGATTTTGCCGCCGCATACCATCCCGGTATCACTCGAGAGGGGATTTTACTCCGGAAAATTCTTCGAGCAGAAAAAAGGTGTGTGGTGAATGGAAACCTGGATAATCATGAGGAGATTCTGGGCTGTAAAAAAGGGGACCGACCTCGTCTGGTGGAGGTTTTGTCGAGGGACAAGAGGCCACGTCACCAAATGAGAGCTGGGAAATCCGGTCATGTGATATATCTCCGGTAGGTTCTTTAATGATCCTGTACGGTGTACCGAATTTTGCTCCAGCCCAACAAATGAGCCCATGCATGGGCCTTGTAATGCTGCCTAATTGACAGAAAAGCTTGCCTAGACTGCGGCTCCGCGAAGCGTAAGAATACACGTGACTATCCCCTTTGGGCGTTGTGATGCCAGCTTCCTGAATCTCGCTGATACCCAATGAATGAGCCCATAAATGGGACTCGTAACCAAATAGACCAAATACTTTTCCGCCGCATAAGCCAAAGCAAGAAGCGTGCCAAAGTCCAGCTCATCGCATGTCGGGAGAGACCGAGGATGCAGGAAATAAAGCAACATATCTAGGACTGCCTTCGTCTCTGCAAGCGGCACTACTTCTTCAAGGGATGTAATCGTAACAGCTTCAGCACTGGGGAAACCATCGCTGAATCTTCCCATATTGCATCGATGAGCGCCGATGAGGAATCCATCCGACGACTTCAGGACAATATCCACCTGTTGATCACAGTCTTTCAAGGCCGTTCAGTGATCCAGGCCTATTGAATCATACACGCCGCTCACCTGCAACAGGGCATTTGCGAGACATGGCTACAGGAGTCGCAGGGCGGCCTTCTGGGGTTGTGCTCATGATTATAGGATGCAAGTCAGCCTCGTGGGATATGCCAGGCAACGGTCAGCCACGGTTATTTTTAGCAGCTTCGATTTGACGCTCGCAGCGCTTAATGTCATCGGTGAGTCTGGGCAAGGAAGTGTCAGAGACTAAAGGACTTTCCGCCAAAAACCTATTTCCTTTTGTAGCGAATATGGCTCCTTTCCGCAAAATCTGTGACATGCTTACTTGAAAACTCGGACTGACAATGACCGTCAAGACGGAGAAGCTGGCCAGGTTTTCTGCGAGAAGACAAGTACATTTCAGGACAATTTCAGGGGCTGATACAGGTGTACAATAAGCTACAAATCGGTACTAATGGCCTACAGTATAATAAGATGGACAGAGACTACAAATTGAGGCATTGCACAAGAGGAATAATATATGCGAGAGAAAAAAGGTACATACCTAGAACCCAAGGACCGATTTCTGGGGGATATACAAGAGGGATACACGTCTTTCTCTTCTTTGTCATCAATGGAAGACGAGGAAGAGGTGTCATAGAAGAGAATGGGGAGAATGGCACTGAGGAAGAGGTCGATGCAAGGCTTGTTGTAAAAGCGGAAGGGATAGTCAAAGCAGGCAAGGCTCGTTGAGCCTGATGGTGAGCGATACCAGCTTGACGAAGAATACCCACTTGGCGGAGCCGGCTGTTACGCTGGACGGGACGCAGAGGCCGTATCACATTGCCTGGCGAAACGAGAACCGGCGATGATCAGGAGGCGGACCAGGATGGGGATATGGATTAGGCCAGCTCGAGGAACCATCTGGAGACGACACTGATTCATGATTCACGTCAGTTGGACTATGATAATAGGCCAGAAGCTACATACCTTCAGGCCCATTATTGAACAACGGAACAGGCTGAGGATCCACTCGGAATTTGGAGAAAGAGATTTGAGCAATGCCAGATATCCCAGGAAAAAAGAGCGAGGATTTGCGCCAAGAAAATGCGACTGAAGACCGGGTAGCGCGAGCGACGGATGGGAAGGCGAGATCAACGTTCGAGGTCATGTGCAGTCCGGATGATGGACTGACTCTTCCTTCCGGCCGACCGACCAGAGAACTTTTCAAGTAAGCATGTCACAAAATCTGCGGAAAGGAGCTATATTGCTGAAAAAGGGAATTAGTTTTTGGTGGAAAGTCAACACTGGTGTCAGAGGGAGATTAGTCATCCCGATCTCGGCTTCCTTATTTAGTTCCTCATGTCGTAGTTTCAGCTCCTTATTCATGACCTTCGTCTTGCTCCTCTAACAGGAAGTACTGTGAGAATCAACTTCAAGCAAGTCCCTCCTGCCCGAGACATCTTTAAACACACCTATTCGTACATGTTCGTCGAACAGATAGCATCGAAATGTGCTCACTCGCTTCTCTCTTTCAAATAGTATAGTTGGAAAAAGCCTTGCCGGTGCGCCATAGTTTTGCCAGATGTGGCAATTGTCATTTTGCCACCACAATGTATGCAGCAAAGTTTGGTAAAACTAAGGTTCATGCAGACCTTGATGTGTTTTGTATACTGTGGGCACTTTTTGATCAACGTAATATTGGAGTGAGAGCAATCCGGCACTGTCCGGTATGAGTCATAATCATGAGTCATCCGAACGTTGTGGAAAGACGGAGAACTCGGTCGAAGGCTCCCGAAGGTAATGGAAGATTCCAGAATATATTCATTAATAGTATATATATTGTGATTCAAGATCCAAGCTCCTTACGAGCTTGTAATCCAAAGGTCTAACAACCAAAGCAGCATACAACCTGAACTCTAACACGTAAACATATCAGGGACATGTATATATACACGACTCAGGACCTCCTATAAGCCGACGTGGTGATGCAATGTAGTGGAAAACGCGATGATATTGCAGGATATTATATCATCATGGGCATGAATTTCTGCCGTGCTGGCAGGCCGTGGGAAATGCCATTTGTCGGAAACGGTGATTGGCATTTCGCCTTTCAAATGAAGCTGATCCTTTGTCCATCGTTTCTCGCCGATGCTGTGAGGCTGGCGATCCGAACGAGCTGGTTGTTTCCAGTCATCTATAGCAGTACTTTGCAACCAAGCATGACGGAGATATCACCGCATTCGAGGCATCAACCGACACTACTTATTCTAGAGCCCATGAACGGGCATTATGCTGTGACGTCAGCACATATTTATGTCCGAAAGGCTACCCAGGAACATACTGTACGGCTTAGATATACATAATTAGCTCGACCGAGAATTCAGGTACGCGCCATCGAGGCACTTGCCCGGATGCGAGATCTCGGTATCCGGGCACTCCTTTGTCTTCGACATCCAGCCGTTATTATCGGAGCAGAATACAGGGCAGGTTCCGGACCCAGAATTATAGCTAGCACCTAGTACAGACCTTTAATAATGATATTTAGAGAACTCCATAATAGGCCGGAAGAAGAGCTGGAAAAGACTCTCTGAACCAAAGCAAATGAATGACATCTCATTAGCGCTCTCTGTCTCTGTCGTCCTGACTATGCTTCCTGCTATGGCCCGGGTGCTCCCTTGATTCGGTGGAATCAACTGTCATGATTCCAGAAGAAGAACCCGTCATGCTTGCAACAGAAGAACCTGACGGAATACGTTGATGATGATACTGAGACTGTGGGTATCCAGCAGGAAATGGCGCAGACGTACGCCCAGGAAGAATGTCTGCGCCACGCATTTTTTTCGACTGCTCTGACTGATATCCATTGTAGCTCGGTTGCATCATAGGTGGGCCGTAAAGACCATAATGGGCGGGGTTTGATGTCGGATGTGTTGTTAATCCATCCACGAGCATCTCAAGATGCTGAACACGGGCTTTAAGCTCGTCATATTCAGCACGAGAGACATATTCATCGCTAAAATTCCAGGTCATTATGAGATATCTTCAAAAACAGGTAACATACACTTGCTCGACATTATGCCAGACACATTTGGACGCTTCAGATCGACGGGTACAGGGTGCACAAGGTTGATTTCGGTCACATTTGATCTTGCGGCGTTTGCACTCTACTCTGAGGGTTAAAAAGAGGGATCTCAAGAAAAGAATCATCTACCTGTACAACTGAGAGCCTGCCTTCGTCGCTTCTTCTTCGGTGGCGGTGTTTCATAATCACCATCGTCTGTTTCTCGAGAATTCGGGTCAGAAGCGGCGGGAATCTCGGGAAAGGATGATGATTCCTGGTTTGGCTCAGGGAATTTCGGTGTTGGAGGTGAGAGATATGGATGCAGCTGGTGAATCGAAGGCAATGATGTCGCTGAGATGCTCATGCGACGGTCTGGATTGACATCCATTACCTCAAGCATTCATGGGCAGGAAACAAGAACAAGAGCTGTAAGTGTCGCCTTTTATTCCCGCCCTGAGCACTCACGGAGACTACACCTGATTATGCCGGGACGGTTCCAACGGAGTCAACAAACAAGGTTGGACCCGAGCTGTGGAGCTTGGATATAACCGGAGTTATCAAGATCCCGATGCTACATAGGAGAACTGCCTTTTCATGTCCTCCGGTATTCTGGCCGTGTATCTGTCCATCTATCGCCCCGGTCTTGAATCATGAGACAGCCCAGAGCAACTCCATCTCGTCTCATCTCCAGTAGAACTTCTGCACCAATCGACATGAATGAACCTGAATGCTGTGCAAACCTAAAATGGACATAGGGCTCGGCGCTAGACGGTGCCCCGTTACCAAAGTCTGGCGCTAGACGGTACCCCGTTACCAAAGCCTGGCGCTAGCTCACACCTCTAAGGCAGTGTCGCGCCAGAGTTGCCGTATCTGGTGCGGTATACGAGGCAGTGATTTCCTACCTGACTCGGTTGAGCGTCAAGGAACACCCTATCCAAATCGACGGACCCAAATACGCCTTGAAGACCGAAACTAGATACAGCCGGGAACATACCGAGCGATATATTTGGACATATCCGTCATTTCAGGCCATGCGCTTGTCAACGCCACATAGATGTATTCACTGTGTATGCTACTCAAGTTACTTTGGCACCGTCTAGAGCGATCCATCATCGCGTTGAAGCAGAGCGACATCAAGCCAGCTGGGAGTGACCGCTATGCTACTCCTTTGATGTCGGAGGTGTGCCACCACAGTACCAGCTCCCTGGAGACACAATGGGGATATACAGCCTCTTCGAATAAGTAAAGGGATCAATAAACGGAAGATCGAGCATACCGTGACAAATAACTGATGCAACTGAGTCCACTGCTGTGCATAATCGCAACCGCTGGCTGTTCTCAGATGTACAGGCTCGAGTGTCTGATAGTTCATCAGATAACCCATGGATACTTGAATAGTTGGAGTCTTTCCCACTCTGGCTGACCAATTCATGTCGAGTGCAATCCTGAGATGACCGTCATCTCTCGATGGAGACACAGGCCGTATTCAAAAGGGGCACATAGAAGCTGAAGTCTCTGCCTTAGTATTGTGAAGTGACTATGATCCCACTCCCAGAACAGGATTGACCTGCAGACACTGCTCTGAGAACCCTTGGGAATATCAAAGCATAATGTGGGCGGACCTTGACTTCGTGGAGCCTGACATATGTCGTTCTGCTCTACTTTACTCCGAGACGGGGTAGGAGACTCAAAATATTCATGCTGTCTTTGTTGTACTCCATCTAACAACTGCTCATTTTATGCATGTCCAAAAGGATATCACTAGGAGCTGAATGACATTGACTTCAGACTCGAACTCAGCGTTTATTTCATGAATATTGAATCATCTGACAGGTCAATTCCCATTACATGGCGAACATGTGACTGACGCATCCCGTTAGGATGAGATCTCTGAGTCTAGATGTGACTGGCACAACCGGCCCATACGCTGTCCTTTGCTTAGATATGGGAAGTATGGAGGAGTCTTTTTTTGCCCTAAACCGACCTGGAACATCAAGTAGCGTTTGTTGTTAGAGATCCGGAGAAGTATTCATTGAATAATACCACAGACAAAATAATTATAAGATCAAGCACTGCTCATCATGGCTGCAGTCATGATTTCCTCCATCTTGCGTGTGATCCTTTGTTCCATATTGTCCATACGTACCTCCATGCTCGCGATAATTGAATTGACCTGATCCTGGACGTCTTGAATATCCATCAGCATTTTCTCGGCCCATGCAGGCCTCTCAGGTTGCACACCGGCTGCTGCATGAGGACCATGGTATCGGGTCAAAGCATGGAATACATGATGACCATCGTTGTTGCCTGAGACAGCGTCTCGATAAACTCGCTGGAGCACCCATGGTTGCATGGAATCAATATTCCTCTCGCAATCATCGCACACAGGAGTGACTAGACGGACTGTTCAATGGGTGTATGAGGGACGAAGGCCATGCGTACCACTTGAGCATTCAACACAGTACCAGGCCGGGAGTGAAATGCGAGTTTCATTACAGATCATGCAGATCTCATTAGCCCCGAAAGTCGAACGAATATATCGATCATTTATAGAATCGAGGCATGCCCTAGCCTGCGATTCAAACTCGAAATGGTCCTTCAGCAACAGAGAATTACGCATTTTCACCACCAGATGGCGATTCAAGGGCAAACTACCGAGCACTTTTGAATGCACGCATTCAACTTTGTCGCACCAAATGGGGGACCCTGCTGTTTCTTTTTGACAATCCAGACACATGAGTCGGGAGCGGGATATTTTATTGTTGCAGCAGGGGCATGTTCGGTCGACCCTGTGATAATTGATCAGTATCTAGCAATGCAATGATTCTAAGGAAGACTTTCCCATGCCGGCTCGTAGCTCGCAGATGCCATTGGTATATGGAGGAGAGTAAGGAGATCTGTTGCGGAGAGAATCTTTCTCTCAATGAAAACCACTCTCGACTTTCAGACTGTGTTATTGAATCAATTTCCGCTCGATATGTGAGTATGATGTAGCGCCTCGCAGCCATAGCGCGCGCATACATATTCCGCTGCCGTATTGAGCTCAATATTCGCCGTCCAAGGAAGGACCACCGATCTTGGACTGTGAAGAGTTGAGGATGCTTATTTACGGCATTCCTGGGAACTCTGGATCTTGATTCCGAAACTGAAGGATGGATTGGGTCGGTGTGCATCCACTGTCTAGGATGTCGCGATCGAAATATTTGGAGATTGTCCGGTGCCTGCCACATGGAATAGTTGCTGAACTAGGTCGAAGTTAGTATCTGTACGAAGGTATGTCAAAGCAGAAACTCAACGAGTCCCCCGCAGAAGGATTGAAACGCTTGCTTCACGTCCATAATGTCATTATCATAGAAAAGGTCTAAAGCGATAAGCTCAAGCACGACACGAGTGTAATAAGTAACCACTGACCGACAATAGCCATGTACCGAATCCACACCGCATCAATCACATATGTGACTGTGGCTATGCTAGACATAACGTCTCCATGATCAATTTCTTCATGCAAACATTGTCTGAAATTGTCCCGATGCTTGCGCAACAGCAGAGTGAGGATAATGAAGACTTGCTAGGATTTGAAGAAAGGGAAGTGAGTCAGATTACCCAAAGCGCAGCAAGTGCCTCCTACCGTCTCAATATTTGTCCTCCCTGTTATCAAATGGACAGTTTCAACGCTTTCAATACTGTAAGATATGTTGTCCAGGCGTTTCTGAAGCAGCGTCTCTCGTCCAAAGATGTAATCTTGATATTCCTCCAGTGGGACATTGGGAAGATCCGGTTTGGAGAATGAACTGGTGAGACCTATTACCTTGTGCCAGACAGCGTCCAGGTATCGACTAATATAGACATGATTCCCAGGCATCCTGAGACCAATGTCCCTCCGTAAGCTGGACATTTCATGGAATATTTGTTCGATCTCGGTGCAATAGTTCTGAGCAGACAGTTGCCAACCGACAGTCCAGAAACTTATCCAGCGTGGGAGGCTGAAATGATCATAAATTCCACATGGATAGGTCAATCTCGGCGCCTTGCTCACCTCCAGTGTACAGGCCGCGTTTCGGTGAAGACGTTGATTTCAGATATTGTTCTGTTAAATCGTTATCAGAGGCCGAGATCGATGGAGCAAGAAATGGGTCTCAACGTGAAGCCTGAACCATCTCTATCCAATGCCTCTGTATATTCCCGATGATTAGTTTTCAAGTCCGATCATCATATGAAACGATGACTCACCCGAAAGATAGCGGAGATGTTTGACCTGAAGAAGATCAACGCTCCATGCGTCTTGGAGCGGCTCTCCCAAGGCTAAATCATGGGCTTCTGGGTCTTCTTCGTCCGGGGGATCTGTGTTTTTGCCGGTATGAGTGACGAGAGGCTTGTCTTCATCGTCGATCTCTCTGATTCTGCTACGCTCAATGCGTTCGAAGAGGTGGTCTCTGATTGCGAGAACTAGGTGACGAGTCTTTGCACTTCCCCTCCAGCCCTGAAATGGGATAAATGTAGGACAAGCCGTATAATCCAAAAAAACCCAACATGTTCTTTCCAGATATGGTATATCATCTGAGGAGTCTCGCAGTAAGTAGGAGTGATGACGGAACATATAGCACAGACCTGATCCTTGATCCTTGTATGAGGCCCTCCCGAAATTGCCCGTACCATGCGGTCTCCTTGCTGGGTTATGGCGGCAGAGAGGGAATCTTTGAGTTGGTCCAGCCCCATCTGGAATAGCTTCTCGTACTTCTTCCAATTCTCGTCCAATACTGTCCTGACATCATCACGAAGCTGTTGCCTCAGAGTATCGATGGTCAGAGCTTTATGTTCGGGATACAATGTAGATTGTAGTTTCATCAGTTCCGTGTATTTCTCCTCGTCTTGCAGAGCATTGAGGCCGTCATTACTGACAAACCAAGTGGCAAGGGCGTGTTCTTGGGGCGTGCGAAACCGGCTCGATGCGAACAGCGCTTTGACACTAATGCCGACAGTTAATTGCTGCAAGTGAATCGTGTCAAGTTCAGAGGAGACTCACGATTTAATGCTGATTCATACGGGCAATATTAGTTCAGGAAGATCTCCGGCGTCATCACTTACTCTGAGCTCATTGTTTCAGCAGATATCGCAATCCGCATCGAAAGTGCCAACACTATGTCTTGTCGTCGATCCTCGAATTTCTTGATATAAATCCCAAGTTCCTCGTTCCACTCGGATGCTTTTAAGAACCGGACGATTGGATTGCGCTTCTCTTGCGCATCGATGACTAGATATGTCCTCAATCGAACCCCGTGTCAGGATTAATAAGACCGACCGTTCCAGCAGGCTTTGATGTCTACCTCGATGTCCTCACAGACATACTTGAGGCGATCATGAAGAGCTTCTCCAGGATTTAGTCCATTCTCTTTCTTCTTCAAACCCTTCAATCTGGGTATGCTCGATAATCATGAATGGAGTTGGGACAGAAAACGCACCCAAGCAATACCCTGACCACATCTTTGACTTTCTCGAAGATGAGAGCCTTCTTTTTATCATTATCTTGCCGTGCCGTCTCTCTATGAACCCAGTTAGAGGCAATTTCTAATGTAGCTCATACTTACTGTTCATAGATAAGTTTGAAAGGTAGATAGGCAGCTGTATCACCACAGACCGTCACCGAGCCCTTCATGTTAGGTTTGGTTACGTACCACTCAAGAATGGGTGTATATGGCTCAATTCTTCTAATGCCTGCATCATAACAGGGACTCCTGCCATCATTGCCCCCATCACGGCTTGCACTGGTTCCGAGGTGAACGTTGCAGAGATAGAATCTGCAGATTTGATTACTTACCCTGTAGATGTAGGTCAGCTCTGGCTTCACTAAGGATAATATAGACTGACCAACGATTGCAGAGGTTTTAGTGCCTGTCGCGTTTCCCGGTTTTCCAGCGGCCCTTGCCGATTGCCACCTGTCGAAATTATTCAAAGCTTCGATTGTATCTGAATGCATATCCTAGATGATGTTTAGTCAATATCTTGACTTAGAGTCACAGCATAATTACTTCTTCGGCGGATGCATCTTGAAGAGAGCCTGGTAATTTAAGCAGATCGGCCACCTTGTTGGAATCTTCGGATACAGTCTTGCTCCCCCCCTTATCCTGTATCCACTGTTCTATGGCATGCTCTGCCGGCGAATTTAACATGCCCAACACTTTTGCCACCATAGCGCGAGTCCTGTCAGATTGTTCGCGAGCCTGTCGAGGCATAGATGCAACTACTCACGATTCTATGCTAGAAAACGTGATTATGGTCACTGGTGCCCTAAACGTAGTGCATGATGACTTACTTCCTTTGTATGTCATCAACGGATTGAGCTCCATATATCTGATGTACAAGTTGGAGATCTGTGCGTCGGTTATCAAGCCTCATCACACATGTTGCAAACCGGTCATTCCACATAGAAGCCATGACGAATCTAGAGACCGTGCTCGATTTTTCATAAGAGGATAGCACTGAAACAGGCGATAGACAGACATTAACTACATCCATCGCAGGGTTCAAAACTCACGATTAAACAGCCAACGAATATCCTCTGAGAGATCCGACAAGATCGTATCGGATTTGTCCCACTGTATGAACTGATGAAATGCTTCGATATTTTGTTTACTGTATATGCGATATCATTTATACATCCCAGAGTCCAATGGAAAGGTACTTACTCGAATAGAACAGAAAGGACATCCTTCAACTTGGTAAAGAGCACTGACACCCTGGCATCTGAACCTCGCAGGGTCCACCTATGCAGTGTCAAAAATTGAACATCATTTATCAATGGTTGTGACCAACTTGCGCTGCTGCAACATGAGGAACTTCAGGGGCGGGACGAGCACTGCATCACCGTCAACCTATGTGTCTGGAAAGGTTGATATGTTAATACCTGCTATCTTTGGATATAACACGGCGCGATCTTCGAGGGCGATCATGGTTCTGGCCAGCTCAGCGTAACTCAAGAGCCGAGCACGCTCGCCGGCATCGAGCAGGGTCTGAACGGTGTGGTCAAGTTCAATAATGCTGGCTGCCTCCATGGTGGGGGAAAGGAAACAGGAGGGATTGATGGAGTTTCCTCGCTTCAGCTATAGAATGACGTGAGAAATGAGAATGAATTGCCATTGGCTAGATTATTTCCGATATAGACATCTAAGTGATGCCCAGGAGTTTTTGACTTTCCGCCTGTCCACGTGCTTCCCGATTAGGGAAGGAATCAGGTGACCTCAAATTCTACAAACCAGTTTGATCATTGATGACGTGAAAGATTGTGTGACTCCTGCCATTACCTATTGCGTTTACACGGCCTCTTCCCAGTGGTTTAGTATGCCTTTATCATCAATAACTCTCTTGTTTGTTGGGTGTTTGAGACTGGCTGATTTATTCTGTTTTGAAGGGCTTGACGATGGTCCCTCTCCATATATGTTAAAAGCCGGAACAGGTCTTTAGCGTCACCTGAGACTCCCTGGCTCGGGGGACCCCCCGAGCTTGTGAGGGATGGGGGGAGCAAGTGGGGAGTACTCATCCAGCAACCTTGGAGAAACCTGAGTTTAACTTATGTATTCATTCCAAAAAGAACAGAGACATCTAGCAGAATATTCAAAAAATGACTTGTTTATCATTGATTTAGTGGACCTGAGCCGAAGACGAACTGGTTTGGTCAGCACATGACTTATTTCCAAATCCGGCAGCACGTGGACCTGTTCCTACGTTCCAACTTGTTCCTTGCTGTCAACCTCAATGGCCAGATTCCTCATATCGTAGCACGGTGAGCTCCGACTGTTCTACATTAGATGAAAGTCCTTCACAGTGGCATCTTAGTATTCAGAGTCGGTGTTAGACTAGGATCTGGCGCTAGGGCTGCGCACCGTGCCCGTCCATAGATGGTTATACGGGCCCATTGTACGGTACCCGTATCACTGCATTTCGCAGGGACTTACACCAACTCGGGTCTAGCATCATTCAGGTCTGTCTAGGTCTGTCTAGGTGCCTAGACCAGCCCGGTGTAGATCACTTGGATGTGACTTGATCTAGCATCGTTCAGTTGGACTAAGTCCGTGTAGGTCCCCTGGACCAGGGTCTGTCTAGGTCTTGAGGTAAGTGTAGGTCCCCTGAGCCAGGGTCTGTCTAGGTCTCAAGGTGATATAAAGCATAATTCAACTTTTTTGCTTTTGTATCTTTCCGCGGTTCCCACCCTATGTAAATGCCCGTCTCACGGCCACCATCCAATCAAAACCCTGACTGGACCCTGACCAGCTGTCGGCCGACGAAAAGGAAAATGAAGCATGGGATGATCTTGCCTTCCTTGGTGCTCACTTGGATGCTGATGCCAGCTGCGCTTTCAGCATCTTGGCTAATATAATCTGTCCATGATAACTCCGAAGTATCGCCTGATATGTCATGTTGCTGGGCACCATTAGAGCCAGCGGTAAGACATTTCCGGCATGAAATACAACTTTATAATATTACTGGTATATCTGAGAGCCTAAACAGACCTAGACCATGCTGTGTAGGGCCACATGGCCACATGTAGTCAGACCTAGATGAACCTGTTTGTCTAAGTCGGTGTAGGTCCCTGCGAAATGCAGTGTATCCCATCCCGTTGGAGATTTTTGATTTTCTCGACGGGACAGGTGACGGTATGGGATGACCTGTTTTGCCCGTCAAAAAACGGCCGTTACGGCCGTCTAGACGGGTCTCACTGTGGAATCACTCAATTACCCTAGTTTGTGGCATACTTTGTCTGTCTCAAAGTGGAGGAAATGTACAATGCACTCAGATCTCAATACTAAACAGCCTACCTAGCAAACAAGGCACTTTGAAGGCTTGCAGGAGTGGAATTGACCCAAAATGGCAATGACGCCACATTTCCTGATTCCTTTTGTCACCGTCTTTGTGTGATATTAAGGACCTGTATTGGTCAGTACTCCATTTATATCAATACTAGAGACAAAATCTAACCTTAAATCAACAGGTAACTGAATATGCCTCTGATATTGCAGTTTCAATCTGCCTAAACATGGTTCAAAGACATCAGCAGGATTTTGGGGCATTTTTTATGATTATCTGGCATTTTTTGGATAAGAATATACCATGACCAGAGTTTTCCCTAATCCAGGACCCGTCGATGGACGGGTCTCAGAGAATTTCACCCGTTTTTACCCGTCGACTAGATGGCCGTATCCCGTTATACAGACGGTGCGCAGCCCTATCTGGCGCGTCGAATTGTCACATTTCCTCAAGTGGCTCTGAACCATGTTCAATATTCCTGCAGTACAATCTGCATTGCAGGAATGGGTGAAAGGAGAATTACCATTCGAAAAAGGCGGATTCAATGGACCGGTAAGACTTTCTAATTTTGTATTCATGGTGCTTATCCACAGAACAGCTGCGACCTGCGAAAATGAGACGATACGTTAACGAGTTTCTTCTTCCCAGCCTCAAGATCACCGACACAATTAGTGAAAGCACTGCTATTAGCTGGCTCAAGAAGCTTGGCTTTCATCTTTCAAGGGTTCAGAAAGGTGTTTTTGTCGATGGCCATAATTGCTTGGATGTTCTCAAAGCTCGAGAAGCTCTGTTGAACTTCCTGTATCTCGAGGTTCTTCCGTAAGTGAACTCTGTTGCATCTCTTCTGATCTGTTCACTAACTCTGAAGTACATAGCTTCTGTTACGAGTATGAAGGTGACGACTGTGGTACCAAGTCAGCGCCCAAGCTGAAGGATGGCCAAAAGATACATTACTCCATCTTTCATGATGAGACTTGTGTTCACACAAATGACCAGTCGAGTTTTGTGTGGATGCGGGAAGGAGAGCAACCAGCGAGCTAGAGGCCATCCTGCGGTGGCAATATGAGTCCCCCTTTGAACATGTTATTGTGATTAGATGTCACAGGTAATTGACTCATTACAACAAGAATCAATAAGCAGAGACCATCATACTGCCTACTCGTTCTACCTAACTAATATTCAAGTCTTTGTAACTCAGACACTTACCAACAAGAAACCACATCAAGTTTCACTTACAAGCAGCCTCAAAGTGAACATTAAATAATAAATATTTTACTGATCGCTCCCATGAGACTATACAATACACAAGAGTACAACTACTTAAATACTTGAAAGGCCGCAACAGAGAGACATTAAAAACCTGACTGGTAAAACCACATGGGAAAAAACCAAGAGGCACGATGCAAGAAGGAATAAAGAATAAAGAAAATCCGAACAAAAAGGCTCAATATCAATCAACCGGAACAAGGGAGAAAATCACAGGAAGGGGGATGACAGAATTAGATATGACAACATACCTTTCAGAGCAGATGCTGGTGAAGAATCCAGAGCAGCCCAGGCTGGAGAGATTAGCGGCCGAATGCAAGACCAAGCCAGCGGGCCAGCTTGCTGCAAGATTCGCTAGGATGCCAGAAGCGGGAGCAGCGGGAGCCAGAGAGCCAGCATAGGGTTGGAAGCAGCTAGCAGTGATTAAACAAAGAAGAAAACAGTGGAGGGTAGCTACAGCGAGCATCGTTATGGTCGAACATCAGTAAAACGGTGCGGTCGTCTTTCGCGTCTTTGTCTTTCAGACGTCATCTTCTGCGTCTTTCAGGTCTTTCAGGGAAACGGTCTTTCAATATGGGACAGAAAAAAGTTCCATACCTGTCATACTGCTATATTTGTCTTGCAAATAGATATTCATACCCCGAAATAAATCAGTTCACCACAGGACAAGTGTCCCAGGTCGTGGTCAGCTTTAGGCCGCGATTGATCGGAAATCACAAAGTCCTTTGAGGCGGCCCTCAAGTTCCCACAGATAGCACGTGCATGTTGGTTTTTTTTCTGTCGTTTGTTTCTTCCCTTCCCCCACCACAACGACCTGGCCACTGGCTCAGTCCATCCTTAAATCCAAAATCCTCTATCCCAGTTCTCTATATATATTTTCTAGACCATATTGTTGATCCAATCTGTGGATTTTGGTCCGAAGGCGCGCGTTGAGCTCGACCCTTTGTTGCGCTGTATTCTTCTCTATTTAGCTTCTCCCTCTATTCTCTTCATCTCTGGATGATTCGAGAGCACAGGCATCTATCAGCCCAAAATATGTGACCAATATTCCCTAGGAGAAGTCAGTCGCTCATTTTTCATGCAGATAGGATCTGTCGGTCTTTTCTGGTAAGCAGTATCCTTCTGTTGTGGCCTACTGGCTAACAGATTTCCCAGATTTCCTTGCTCTTTGCATTCTCGCCACTGTGTCGGGATCCCCAGCCACCGAGGAGCGAAAGGAAGACCGATGAAGAAAGGCTGCTGTGATCTACTTTACCTGGTGAGCTTTTTTCGTATTCTTGTTCAGTTATCATGACACTGACTTGGAGTGCGTAGCTGATATTCCCTGCAACGATCTCAGCATATCGTGTAGTTCTTTCTGCACCATTTATCTACGCTGTTGCTTCATCTGCTGCTTAGATACAATGTCTATTTATTGTTGTAGCTCGAAATTCATCCCTATATACCCCATATCAAGCCCTTTCATTGCCAGTAAGATCACCCACAGGTAAGAAATACATTGCAAAAGACGCCGTGAAAGACGTTTGGGGCATCTTTCACAAGACATTTTTGTCTTTCCAAGACTGGTACATATCTTATGAAATTTGTCGTCTTTCAGCGTCTTTGGCGTCTTTCAAGGGGTTGAAAGACGTGAAAGATGACCGCACCATTTTACTGATGAAGGCAAATTGCGCTGCCACGTTTCAACCATCAGGTGACCCGTTCGCACAATCACGCGCTGAACCCGAATCCCGCTACCGAAATATTTTATCGCCATGGCAATCAATGTCGTGAAGGATGGGACGTCAAGCATTAACGCGTCAACTAAGCTAGTCAGAAATTAGAATATGTGCGCAATATCTTGAGATGTATGTATATATATTGTCGTTGATTTACCGAACCGCTCACTAATAAGTAGCGACAGGACTTCATTATAAAGAGAAAGAAATAATTGTCCATTTGAATATCTGAGCTCGGCTTCGAGCGCAAACTATTCCAGAGCCGTCGCGAGTTTCCGTTTCTGCTTCAGGCCCTTTGACGTCCGATGCTCTGAGATTTTGCACCCGCCTTATTATGAAACAATTATGAAATCAATGGGATTATATCTCGAGAGCTGACACGTTGATGGTGCAAGATCGGGGTTTTTCCTCAGCATTGGGTGAGCATCGGGGATGCCAGAGACTGCCAAGACGTACCTTTTGCCACCGGGAATACTTCACAACCCTTTATGCGGCTTGTATGTGATGTTTCCTTCCTCTCATCTCTTCTCTTGGTCAAGCAGGGGATACAATGTGGTTAATAGTGGAAAAGCGCAACAAAAAGCAACGACAAAGATGTAGTTGGTATCGTGCCATTATTCGGCCGCGTCAGGATGGGAAAGTCGTCACGTGACATTTCCCCCGTTGGGTTCTTTGATGATGGTGTACTGAAAACTGCTCGTAACCCAACAAACGAGCCCAACAAGTGGGACTCGTAATAGCAAAAATAAATGTTAAGGGACTCGGCTAGGTTGGTGGGCTCGGTCGCAGACATGACTAGCCAAGTTGGGGTTAGAGAGACGATTCTGAGACAGTTCTAGCTCTATAGCAGCTTAACTCCTATAATCCAGGAGAGAGGCGAGGGATTTGTTAAAATAGCAAGGAGGTGGTCACAAGGTGCCGGTTCGGTTGCAAGAATGAAAGTGGGCACCGACCAGATCTGTAGGATTGGACTCGAACCGGCAATATCCAAGTTTGACTGGCTCAGTCACCTTAGTCACTCATTCCTTCTTGAGCTATGCGTCGGGTTGTGTCAGGTTGTATCGGGATGTCACCCGAAATGGGGTATGGCGGGGCCTGAGGGACGGGAATCTCAAGTTCAAAACCGCCGAGTGTAAAATTTTGATATCATTTTATCTAACCCTACCACACTCTGTATTGAGCTTTGAGCATGTCTATTGCCTCTCTTTCCAGTCTTGCCTGTTCTGCTTCGTTATTATTAGCCCTGTATATACAGTATAAGTCAGTCCATTCAAGCGCTGTCACAATACTGTAAAAATATGACCTTAAGTTCACCCATTGTTACGCGTTACGGCTGAACTTGGCCGAAAATTGGTGTTACGGCTTGAAGTTCAGTTCATTTTTGGCTGTGCCGGCGTAGCCGGCCGCTCCGGCAGCCCTGAAACGTCACGCAGCTCGAAAAATGTCAGTTCAGGCGGCCTTGTTATGCGTTATGAACACTGGTAGGAAGTGAGTTCAGGGGTGCCCGTTAGGCGTTACTGAACTTAAGGTCATATTTTTACAGTAAACATACCACAATGGAGCAAGTTCAACATTGTCCGCTGCTCCATATTGAGCTTCAAACCTGTTTATTGTCACCATGGCCAGGCTTGCCTGTTCCTCTTGACTATACTCAGACCAATCAGACCTATACATACAAATCAGTCTATTCAAGCATCATCAGAATAAGTAAATGATATTACATACCAGACCAGAGCAAGCTGGGCATTGTCCACTTGAACAAGGTTTACCGCAGTCTCTTCCAACGGTTCAAAACCGAACTGGTGAAGGATCAGTGGATGAGATGAGGGATGTGGTGGTTCAGAGTCTGGGGCATCATTTTCCATGTCGGAAAGGTCTTCGTAGGCTGGGTCAGAGTCCTAGGGGTCTGTTTATTGAACATGGTTTTTAAAACATTGCTGAATAGGCCCAGTTTGCAGTTTTTAAATAGGGTCAGTGGCGGGGACTTTTGGGTCAGTTCTGGCTGCCGATGAGGATATTTTGGTGAGATACTGACTGAACAATGTCATTTTTACAGGTATCCAAGGCACTCTAGATCCTTCAAAGCGAGAACATGCCAGAACAAACTCGAGCTTGCTGCTGGACCGCGGTCGGTCACGTGTGGGATGTGATGTCTGACCGTCAGACATCACACTCTTGCCTCGAAGTGCCTGTCCAGTTGCTAGTCATTTTACTTTACCCTTTGGCACCTTCAGGCTTGCTTTTTCAGCTCACAAAGCCACTATTTCGTTATCAATATGACCGCTCTCTCGCATCGCTTCGATTTGGCCAGTGACCTTTCGCACTACTGTGTCTTTGCGGAGAATGTTTCGATGCTGCCGCTGTCGCACTGTGTTCTGATGATATGGCAGGATATGATGCTCTTCAACTTGTTGTCGATGGCTAGCATGTTTGAAATCATAGACTCACCCACTAGTGATAAATTAATTAAACACAGCTTTCAACATGAATCCAAACAGACTCATGTCAAGATTCCATCAATGAAGCTAAGCAGAGAGTAAGAGAGTGCCTAGTAACCACATCTCATTAGATGAATCCATCCACAAAAAATTGCAGATGTAGGATGAAATCTTATCCTATCCTATCTAGTGGCCAATCCTATCTATCAGATTCTATCCTATCTCAGTAGAAGAGATCCCAGCTTCAATATCCCAATTCTGATGTATCACATCCTATCCTATTGTATCCCAAGTCATCCTATCTCCACCACCGAATCCTCCTAGGGAAGTCTATCTCTATGTTGGTAAACATCTAATATAACACCAAAAAATATAACACTGAAAAAGACCTACTGAATGTAGTCAATAGTGAATTCTATAGCATGAAAGAAGACCTATGATGTCAAGCCTACAAATTCACATGCTTGTGGGTAGCACACTATAAAACCCTGTAAAAAATATGAGAGAACAGCTCTGAGGACTCAAAACACCATGATGAAGCTGCACAAGGTCAACTTGAAGAGTTAGAGCAATGAAGAAAGACGACTGCCATGGCGGAAGATGAGGGAAAGAAACAAGGAACAATGGGCCACGTGCTGTAATCCCGTTACCCAATCCAGCCGACGTCAATGATGCAGCACATGACTCGTTTGCTCAATTGGGACAATCTGAGTCAGACTGGGACCCTTCAGGTCAGACTGATCGTAGTTCTACTCCGACCTACCCAGTCCGAGTCCTACTATTCTTGTACCTACTCCAAAGAAAGTACCGCCTTCGTCGGTCCAGACCTTGCTTAACCCCGAGGACAAGGGCCAATGCGAGGCATCACAACAATCTGCACGACTAAATTGATGAGGACAAAAAATCAAAAGTCATACAATCTGTAACCATGATTATCGCTACAATTCTCTACTTTCAATACCTTAACACAACCAGAAAGTCGAAGTTTGGGCAGCTCGGCAAGAATCAAAGGCCCGTGCATCTTATCAGAATCCTCCACTGAGTCTCTGTCTCTCTCTTAAATGTCTCTATCATAACAGAAAAAATCGAATTGCCCTCCTCACAAACTCATTCAGTTTCCTCCAGAACAAGTAACCTTCCGCCGCGCGCGGTCTGATTCGACCACTGAAAATGCGACTTGAGAAAGTGACAGACAGATGCAGCTTGGCCTTGATCTTCCACTCGCAAACACCCTCGTATAAAGCAACCAACGAGTTCTCACAGTTGTGCAAGGCAATGTAGACGTATTCCAAGCAAAGAAATTCCTTCAGAGAGAAAAAAGAAGAACCTAAGAACAAACATATCATTGGTGGAACCAGTCTGAGGCCTACGAATCGAGCTCTTCATCATCAAATGTGTCTTCCTGCTGAGGGAGATCAGACTTTGTGACAGTAAGGAACTAAACTTACATGGTCGAGGAGAAGGGTGTTCAATGAGGAAAGGAGACAGGACAAATTCTACAACTTGTTTGCGGATGAAGTGACCTGTGAGAAATCAGCATGCAGATAAAATAGCTCATGATAGATGACAAATGCCATTAACGCAAAAGAGCTCAAAGTGTATCAGGCGACGCAGATTGAATAGTGGAATTGGAACCAGTTGTTGAGGCTGTCATAAACAAAAGGTGGGATTTGACGCTGGAGGTCAATGTTGGCGGGCATATCATCTAAAACAAATGAGCAAAAGATAGGCCTGATAAAATATACAAACTTGAGCTGATTACCTTCAGAAAAGCTGCGAGAAAGTGAATATCGGACAGGAACAAAGTGTGATATGAACCTGACGTGGCTCTCGTCTCAGTGAGCAGCTGCTTGAAACGCAAACTGTCTCAGTGTATCAATCTGGTTAGCTCTCAATTGCTAGGGTATTTGCAGAAATACATCCTGTTAGGGCCACGTCCATCCAGCAAAAGCCATGAGCCTGGCACTTTCATTGACAGGTATTCCATGGTCGGAGGAGAGGAGTCATGAGGCTGCCAAGATAAGATACGGGTTCTCTGTCTGCACATGTTTGGGTGGCGAACTCGGGCTTCAGTTGAACGGAGGCTCAGGAAAGCTTATGTCAGCACAGCGAACTCAGAGTTCCAGAAAGCCCTTTTGACACTCAGGAAGATGTACATAAGGCTTTGGTCCTATTATGCTCAGGACATCCCAAACATCGATACTTCCTGGACAGTTTCAGACCAGTGGGATAGAGGCCAACCATTCTGGTGGCAGATACGAGTCCCCCATTTTTTTCAATCTCAATAAAATGACATGAATAAATTCTATGAATGTTACAGTACCTGCTAAGTACTCCTTCATTGCTCTTGTGTTTGTCTCTATGACTTGCTATTGGGGCTAAACAGCATCCAAAGGATCGAACACCTCAACATCTGGTCACCTGTACAGCCTCTGAGAGCATCCTGCAATTCCATAGTCGAGAATCCACGGTTCTGGATCAGCAGGTTCATCCATTTGCCGTTGACCGTGAAGACCTTGAGACCGTGGCCCTCGAGGGTCTTGCCCACAGAATACCTTTTCAGATATTCGGAAGGGTGCCCGGCGATGGTGACATTGTTGTCGTTGACTTGATGTCGAGCTTCTGGGCGACAGCGAGACGATCTGCTTCGGCGGTGTTGCCTTCTTGCTGAGACCCATCCGAGCCCAGGCAGAAGATGACCTTGTCACGGTGAGCAAGGGAGGCATCGTTGACCAGAGGCCTGTCCCAGTTGTCCCGACGAAACTTGACGCCTGGGGTCACCGTGGGATGAGACCGAGTTCAGGATGACCAGGGAGATGGGAATGAGCTTCTCAGCGGAGGAGCTGGGTGGCTGGGAGAGAGCCTTCTAGAGCTGTGAGAATATACTGGGTTTGGTGAAAAAGTCGTCGCCACTGGCCAGCGAGGCAATAATGCTATGCCGCACGTGACTATCCCCATTGGGCGCTGTGATGCCAGTTTCCTGAATCTTGCTAACACCCAATGAACGAGCCCATAAATGGGACTCGTAATCATTGTGACAGCGAGGAGGCCTGCTACACTTTGTTAAGCAAGACGATTTGTTGATGGTACTTGGCCATATTTGGTTCTATGTGGCAGTGCTTGTCTATGCTCTGCCTGGGTCCGCCGCAAAGTAGAATCACGGATTGGTGTACATTGGTTCAATTTGGTAAAACCTAGCTGAATTGTGCCAATGATACAGGTTTATTTCTATGTATAGTTACCATATATCGGGAGCGGTGAAAAACGACTTGGTGTTCCCATGCCCGTCATGTGACATCCCAGTTCAAAAATTTTGGAAGCCGAGAAATGGGCGGAGCAAAAATTCGAGTGTAAATCAGCTAATAGAACATGTATATTAGCTCTAAAAATAAGTCCTTGCATCTGCGAAAGTTACTTAAATGGGTAGTTAGTCATGCCGATTTTGTAATCAGGCGCTCAAATTTTCGTTGTCCTCTTTCCCATCACCGCCATGGCACCAGCCTTCAGTAAGCTTGCCTGGACCGGCTGCTCCCAAATCTTCAGTGAATTATCCATTTCAGAAAACATCATCACAGCATTTGATGCCATGATGTAAATATAAGGTAGCGGCTGTAGCTCGAGAGATAAAGCGTGGGATATAATATATAGTAGCTGGGCTTCAAATGAAATCCAGGGTTTGGCAGCACAGCTGCCTGACTCGAGATCTGGAGAAGAAACACCATTGATTGGTGTTCTGTCATCCAGAAAGACTCTCATCAAACAGCTGAGGGTACACAAGGCAACCAACAGCATCAAGACGAAAGCCGAACCCACCCTGAGCAGAGCTCCACGAGCCCCGGCTCCGCGGTGCGCCTCCCGCCCCGTGCATTCATTAAGTGAAGCCCATTGTTTGTAGATCATGCAATTATGTATTGTATTCCAACAAGCAAATAATCCCCAACATTATTCTGTTTTCTTTCTGCAAGCTTGGAAAGCTTTAGGGTAGGGAAGAACTTTGTGGTAACACAAATGAACAGAACCAGGATATATTCTTGGAGTTCAAAAAGTGTGGTTACAAAGGTCAAGAATCCCATGTTGTATCTACAAGTCTTTATATAGTGGTACAAAATAGGAAGCATACAAATTAGGCATTTCCTAAATCAGATTGTCCCAATTGAGGGAACGAGTCATGTGCTGCGTCATTGACGTCGGCCGGATTGGGTAACGGGATTACAGCACGTGTCCCATTGTTCCTTGTTTCTTTCCCTCATCTTCCGCCATGGCAGTCGTCTTTCTTCATTGCTCTAACTCTTCAAGTTGACCTTTTGCAGCTTCATCATGGTGTTTTGAGTCCTCAGAGCTGTTCTCTCATATTTTTTACAGGGTTTTATAGTGTGCTACCCACAAGCATGTGAATTTATAGGCTTGACATCATAGGTCTTCTTTCATGCTATAGAATTCACTATTGACCACATTCAGTAGGTCTTTTTCAGTGTTATATTTTTTAGTGTTATATTATGCCTCATTACAAGCTACTTTGGTCACATCCTATAGCTGCTACTACATGCTGCATGAAGTGTACAGCTCAGCCATTGTCACACTTCACAGCATCACTGCAGTGCTGACCTTATATCTTGGTGAGTTCCTGGCCATTTGGTCTAAAATTTGAATGAGATAGACTTCATATGGCAATCTATGAGTTCTATCTCACAGAGACTGACAGGGACTCTTTGGCCCCATGTAGTGGTGTAATTTCAATTTGGGTGTACAACTCAGTGGTCAAATACTGTACGGCTGGAGGTTTTACCGAAGCAGAGGCCCGGGTTTTCAGAATACAATCCGCGCGTGCAGACTGTGTTTGTATCTGGTGGGAATACTCGAACTGAACCTTTCCACGGAGATCGAGAAATTAGATTGGGTATAAAACAAGAGGATACATAAATAACTCCTTCGTGTATGTAAGATCTAGACAGAAAGTCCATTATACTAGTCATATACCTATCAGCCCGCTTTCGATGTCGGTGGTAGGCGGCAGTGGTTCGAGCCCTTGGCTAAGCGCTGCAGGAAGTTTCCTGTGTCATGAAAGAAACTAAAATAAGAATAGACTTCTGGAATTTCTTCCGAAGTGCTGCGGTAGTACTGCTGTAGGACTACTTTGACAGCAGATTCTTGACACATCGCATAAGGTCCGTGAATCGGCTTGATTCGACGGCCCGGTGTGACTCGGGCTGAGGTCTGATGAGCGGAGAGTTCTCGGCGTTTCTGGGCTCTGGCGGTATCGGAGCTGGAGACGGCATCGAGGACTGTCTCCCAGGCGGTGATTTGTTGTTCAGCATTATTAGCAGAGTGATGTTCTTCTGTGTTCTCGTCTGTGTTCGGCGGGATTGGTGCTTCACCTGGACAGTGACTTGGAAGCCTTCGCGATCTGGCAAGTCCTCCAACTGAAGTTTCAACGACAATCCCTCGGTCCATCTTCGTACTAATCTTCGGGGATGTTCAGGCAAGAAGGTGACAAGAGACCCAAGTTTTTACCTCGTAGAAGACATATCCGAGTGGATAGATATCAGAGGCGGGCCCCATTGTTGGCCGCCCTGTTACCAGCTCTGGGGCGCACCCTAGCAAAGAACCAGCAACAGCAGTACCGGTGCTGGGAGTCAACTCGTCCCAAAACCAAGCTCTGAGATATAGATCACGATATGGTTCAAGGATATTTTCCTACAAAAAAAGGAAATAAATGATAGGCTATAGTCACAGCGATGAGACACCTACGCCTTTAAAATCTCCGTGGACAATTGATTTCGAGTACCAATGCGTTTGCCAAAGGGGAGTATACAGTATCATGCCCTTGAAAGTTGAGATTGAAGGGATCTGGAGTGGAGGGGAACTAAGGCGTCAGATCATGAGTTGGCCTTGAGCTATATACGCCGGATTCGAAGGTACAGCCTCATTGTAGACCACCCGACAAATTGCTGTGAAATACAGCAAAGCTCACCTGACAGAACCCTTATGCCATTACCGCGACTTCGGTCGTCGTTCAGCCTCCATTCTTGTCGAAACTATCAAACGCAAATTGATAGGATGCAATATACACATAAGCAGCAACGGCTGGAATATCAGAGGAAAACCCGCTGTCTCGACTGTCCCAAATTCTCCATGTGTCACAGGGCCAATGACCAGAATCGATGTTGACCACAGCAGAGAACCAAGGCTCAACTCTGGCCGAGGACAACAATACTCGAAGCACGATAAGAACTACAGTGTTACAATGTTTCAAGCTCGGAAAGGAGCAAGACTCACTGGCAAAGTACTACTATGTAGACATGTTGTATACACGCCTTTCATCAACATATAATAGTCACAGGCAGACAGCAATAGTATATCCATGAAATGCTGTGACAGCTCAAAGACTCCGCGCAGAAAGGGAACAACAGCAAGTGTAATGTTGTAGAATATAGAAGCTTCTGAATCCCTGTAGACATATGAGATCAGAACACTGGTTTCTGATCTATTCTTGGCGATCATTTAGAATCAACTCCGACTCGGCATCAGAACGTACCGCTCACGTGTGTATTCCCAGCACGTGCGACAACGCGTCCATGTTGTCCGTCCATGTTACGCGTCTAATGTGCGAATTTGTTTCTTACACACAAGGCAAGGAGCAGCTTTCTGGCTGGAATATCTGCAGCGGTGATGCCGGTCAGCCCGGAGGGCCGGGCCACATGAAAACAAGAAAGAACCTTGCCGTCCGTGGTCAGCTTTGTCGTTGGGAAGAAAGTCTAGATCATCAACCGGAATTTGTAGATTGTGAACTCGTCGCATGGCCTCGCGCTGGCGGTGAAGAACTTGAGCTGGGCTGCATGCCCACCACGAAGGACATCGGATACAGCGTACGTCCTGTAGCCTTCTGGAAGTCGTTCGAGACTGTTTTTGGAGCCAATGATACCTCTCTTGAGCATCACCCGAGATAGAAGAGCGTGTAGGTCATTATTCTTCATGCCATCATAAGTACTCATAGATTGACATCCGTTCGCATAGAACCTGTCGTATTTCGCTCTTTGATCGACATCTCTGGTATGCCAGCAATGGAGTGAGTTCAATCTACTCTTGCAACTTCCATCGGTTCGTGGAAATCGACCATCACTTCGTCCAAATCAGCAGGTCCAGTGATGATACTACTTGGATACTGTAAGTAATAATTTGCCACTGCCGCAATGCCGCGGTAGTATTAGATCAGCTCTAGTTTGAGAACCTCAAGAGTCGAGCAAATCTCAACAACCGACGGCGAGTCGCTTGCATGTCGCATCATGTCCTGGGAAAGGTCGCTGACAAATGCCCGCTACTTAACTTGTTAAGTACGGGTTTGCAAATCGATGCCTCAAAACTCGACTTTTATAACATGGACAAACAAGAATGTGACCAGGTGGCAGTGCCGCAGTGCAGTGATCCACTCGCGTGTCCTGTTTGGCTCGATCACCTGATGCAAACGGCGTTGTCGCCGGGCCTCCGCTTTCCATTAGTCAATGTTTGTTGGGCTCCAGCTTATTTTTTGCATGAGATCACAAAAGTCTTGATCATACAGATTCATCCATTTCGGTTGTGCACAGAGATGAAACCCGTTGCTGACGTCCCGGTCGAGGCCGAGCAGCTCAGGGACGGCTGGCTACTGGCTGGGTCAGTTTAGCTCTTGTTGTTTCTGTCAGCATATATTTTGCTGTTCATGTTGACTTGTCTTTCAATGCCTGAGGAAATTCCAGATATGTACTTCTCGGAGCTCGGCGCAGCCTCAGTAGCGGGCCCTCACCTATGTAGCCCAAATCATCCCACGTATTAGAAGTGTTGTTTACCTGCATGTTTGGGCTAACTAGGCCCTCTTTCTTCTAATAATCAACTCATAAATAAAGATGAATAAATGCCAGGGACTTTTTAACAAACCGCAGATGTTTGTTTCTTTCAAGCCTCGGGTGGCCGTTTTGGATTAGACGATAAAATGAAGCTCCTGCTACAGAAGATTCGGCATGCTGAGCGGTTTCTTGAATCGACTCACGAGAAGCTACAGCCTTCGTCCCTGGAGGGCCGAAATTGCGATCTTCAATTGCAGCGATACTGGGCTATCATCGCTCCCATTCGTCAAATTCCCAACGAGATTCTGAATGAGATATTTCTCGAGGTCGTAGATAACCCAGATACATCTGAATTAGAGAATCAAGCAGCGTAGGATTGAGTCACATACCTACCAGACATGACACACATGCCGCATGGTGAATCTTCGTGTCGTCCAGAAAGGCCTCGCCCCGGATGGTGCTGACATCAGGATGCCCTATAAAAGTACCTGGTGCTCTCAGTGGCATTAGAACATTTGAAGAAATCCATGGAGACGGGCATGAGAAGTTTTCTGTCAAGGCATTGCAGATGGGAGATGGAATTGGCCTTGAAATATACGGCTTTCGGGATCATGTTGGACTGATTTGTAACATGACCGTTGTCCCAAAAGCTCGCTGTCCATATGCAGTTGCCCATGTCTATCTTGATATGGTTGCAGAACATCCTTGAAGGTACGTCTCTATCAAACTTGAACTGCCAATTATATTTTAATCAATCACGGTTAGCACTTCCCATTCAAATCATAATTGATGGTGGTTCTGAAGTCGGTTGGCTCATTGCGGTTCACACAACATTGTGCATATCTTGAGAATTTGGCAATAGATGACTGACATGGATTTAGAGAGATGTTCAGTGATAACATCTCAGTCGAGGATCGCAAGCCTGTTGTGTCTATGCCCAGTACCCTGAATGTTGCTATTGAGTCTGCATGGTGGTTCAATCGAAGATTCATTGGACTGAACATTTCCGATATGCTTGAACAAGGTCGCCATCGCATGCACGCTGATGACATTCATTTGTATGTTTCTCTGATTTTCATCTGCTCTGAGTCTGTACTTGAGGGTCTACTCGCAACCTGTGGCGTTGGTTATGGCCTCAAATTGTGCAGAGATGCATGGATGAGTTTGTCTTCTGGTTCAATAACCACCCCACCAAAAAACAATCACATAGGAAGTTGCCATCTGGTGTACCAGTGGGATAGAGGCCGTCCTTCGGCGGCAAGTACGAGTCCCCAATTGAGTTTCATCCTTCTTCTCAAAGTTCAGTCACCGACTTTATCTATTGCTCTCCAGATAGATCTTGGATCAGTGATCAAGTAACTTCCAATTCAGAAGTTGCAAATTCATCCTCACCAGTAATTTCTCATTCAATTTCACATGTACCTTCCTTGTAGTCTTACTTTGTGCAATGCTACTATCTGAGACCTTCTCAACATTGACCCTTGTCATGGAGGTCACTTTGATTCAAGGTTTCACCCTGAAGCACTCTGCCACATTGAAAAGACCCACTCTAAAGGTCAATTGAGCCCTCAGACCATTTATTGTTTTGGACTGCTGAGAGTTTGACACTGCCATTAGTACTCATTACTAGACAATTAACGCCAAGATGGGGCCACCATGCAAAGAGTCAGTAATTTTGGTAGCCTCATTACCAGGAACCTCTCAAAACCAGAGGGTCTGGTAAATCAGAATTTATTTTGGGCTTTGATGTCTCTGACCCAACCCGGCTGAGTAATGAAGCCCATATCCAGTATTCACTCAGTCAGGAAAGGGTCACACATCTTGTACCAGTCTTACCACTTGTCAGATTCACTCCTGCTTTCTTTTTTGGACGGGGTATATATCAGATATGATGGGAGACCCAAAAAAGCGGCGTAATGAGGACTCGGCAGGCATTTATGTGCATTTCCGGGGTATTTGCAGGGATGGCAAGGGAAATTTGAATGGGAACCGGTCAATATCGCTGATGCAGGTGGTATGACCTTACTGATTTGATTCCAGACGCCGTGACCATCCCTGGACCTCACATCTTACTTGTTTAGCTAGATTCTATACCACTCTGAAGGTTTAACTGCTCCTTTTTGGATATAAAGTGGATAAATACCTGACTGAAACTTATTCAACTTAAATCAAACACAGATAGCTCAACAAGGATGTCAAATGAGGCATGCTGCACGCCAAAATGTACGGTTGAATAAACTGACCGAAACCGCTTGCGTGGTCTCATTGTGCTGCCATTTTTTGGCATATGGGAGTTTTTCACATGTATAGACCTTGCATCACAGACGATGGATTCAACCAGTGGTATTAGCAGTACAAGATGTGCGACCCCTTTCCCAAACGGAATGGGCTTCATGACCCAGCCGGGTCGGGTCGGAAACATCCGTGCCAAATATTTGTTCTGATTTACAGGTTGCTCTATCGAGGTTCTCGGGATGAGGGAGCTGTTACAGGTCTACCAGGGACTTTGCATCACTTCCCAATAGCTCTCCAAAGTGCATGATGGGTGCGGAAAGGACAATATCGCTCATACCGGCCGCTGCCGTGCCAGTGGGAAAAGCCATCGGGTGACCAACCCCATTAAGGGCAGTCTTGGCGCTGGTCTGAAAAGTGCTCCCACCCAACAAACGAGCCCACAAGTGGGACTCGTAATCCCCACAGGTGGTCTTTGACTTCCCGAAGGATTATGATTTAGAGGATCTTCGACAGGCTGTTACATCTGTGGAGATTGACATGTTACGGGCCTCTATCCCAAAAACAAGAGAGGAGGCATATCATTGGGTTTTGGATGAGTTTGACATTGTGGCACAACAGGCCTATACTCACCTTGGTTCTCTGGACCTTACACTTTCTGGGGGATGGGATCTCTTTGAAGCAATGGCTCTGCTCATATGCAGTGTCATTGGATAGATCAGAGACTAGTTAGACAATTACAGTGTGATGAGGAAGCACACTTAGTAGTCTATTCTCCCAGTATGATCATCCTGCAATTACATCAAAGTTGTATTGCCTATGTTAGTATGCTCATCCAGGGAACACCATGAGAGGACAAGTCCACTATTTAACGGGTAAGACCGTGGGATGCATCATCGGGAACATCCGGACACATGGCAACAGAAGTGAGCCATCAGAAATCAACCGTGGCTCTCCCGCTGACTCCTGTAGGCCCAGGTGTCTTCAACCCCGTTCCATTAACCTCCTCACCGCCATATCCCTCTTCTGTGATGCCGACGAACCCCTCTTGACATCTTCTTGGGGAAACCTCTTCCGTCATCTGGAGAAAACCCAGAGTCTCCTAGTGGAACAAAAGCATCAGCCAAGACCATCCGACTAACCCTCGCATCCTCCTCCCATGTCTCCTGGATATACGACACTGGCGGACACGGCATGAGCGGCGGGGGTGTCGTCGGGACCTTGGTTCCTGTCCCGTTGATCCCGCCATTAATCCCATTCGCAGACGGCGTAACACCAAACTTGGCACCCAACAACGCCTTCTCCTCCGCCGCCATCATCGGCTTCTGTCCCGCCGCTGACACAGGAGGCGTGGGTCGGGCTCGGCCGGTGAGACTTCCTTGTCTCTCGTTTCCGGACCCTTGTCTCTTGTTTCCTGGTCTCCCATTGCCATTGCTCCCAGGCGACCCGTTTCCAGGTATTCCACTCCCTTGGTTGGGTGAGACGGGAGGCGACAACACGCTCGACTGTCGTGGAGGAGGGATCGGATTCTCAATACCTGATTTGGATTTGGATTACTCGCCACCCGATCCTGCATCTCATACTTCCGCCTCACCCTCTCCTTCTCAGCAATGGCAGACCCCGCATCGGTGGATAGCCCGAGGGCGGGGAGGCTGAGAATGACGGCGGGGGCACGTTATTCCGCCACTGTTGTTGGGGAAACCACCTTTACCGGCAGCAGCAGCAGCATCCTACGCCTCATACGCCCTCCTCAACCTCGCTTTCTCCTGCAGCGCACTCTGTGCATCTGTCAGATTGATGGGGGGCATTGAATGGAGGCGGTGATTTGGAGGGAGCAGAGGCGGAGGATGGATAGAGCGAGTCGTAGGCGATGGGGCCGGAGAGGCCGTTTATGCCATTTATTGAACATGTTTGCAGACCAGTTTATAAACAGGTGTTTATAAACACAGTTTTTAAAACATTGCTGAAAAGGCCCAGTCTGCAGTTTTTAAATAGCGTCGTGGCAGGGACTTTTGAGTCAGTTCTGGCTGCGGATGGAGATATTCAATTGGTGGGATACTGACTGAACAATGTCATTTTACAGGTATCCGAGGCACTCTAGATGTTCCACAGCTAGAACAAGCTAGAACAAACTCGAGCTCGCTGATCGACCGCGGTTGGTCATGCATGGGAACATCATCAAAAATTGTTCAAGTCCACCGCAGATCATTCAGAGCATGACCATGGTTCATATTGGTGCCAGACTCTTCTCAGAGATGTCTTGGAGGATAAAAAAGATGGTAAAAACTCAGCCTCCCAACCAGGCGTTCGCTCTCGTAACTTGCCTCATATCGGAGTTTCAAGTTGATACCAAACATCACCATACTGAACCTTATTTGAGGTTTCGTAAGCAAGTTACTCGAGCGAACGCCTGGCACATAACGGCGCGTGCCTTGTTTGGTCACGCCGGTCCCGTTGCAACATTGAGGCCAGCCTGAGGTCAGCCCATGCCCTCACACTCTGAGCTGTATTAAATTGTATCAAAATGTTTAGATAGCATTTCTGATACCAACTGGGGAGGTTTTTACATTGAGCTTCAGTCAGGATTGTCTATGAATGTCAATAGAGAAAAATGTCAAAATCCCATTTTACATGCAACTGTAGCTTCCTATAAGGTCCAACAGTCTTTACCAGCTGAATTGTAATGTTCTCTCGGCATTTGAGTAGCAAAGGTGATTGAGGAACAAGTCGCGGCCGGCGTGACCAAACAAGGCACGCGCCATTATGTGCCAGGCGTTCGCTCGAGTAACTTGCTTACGAAACCTCAAATAAGGTTCAGTATGGTGATGTTTGGTATCCACTTGAAATTCCGATATGAGAGAAAGCAAGTTACGAGAGCGAATGCCTGGTTGGGAGGCTGGTAAAAACTCTGACTTCTCTGGATTTGGCAACCATTGCTGAGATTAGGTGGGTTTGGATTTAAAATCAGCAAGCTGGCATTTATAAACACTGGTTTTCAAAAACTGTTTGTAAACCGGTTTTTAGAACTTTTTTTATTTAAAAACAGACCCCTAATTTGGATCCGAGCGTTTTGTGGCCTGGGGGGCCGTTGACTCCGCCAGCGCCGAACGCGTTGGATATTCCACCGCCAGAAATAGTAGTCGCGAGAGGATCAGCACTCGGAGCACCGAACGAGTTATTCCTTCCATGTCCGTTAAACGTCGCCGCCGTCCTATCGACCCGCATCGCCGGGTTCGTCGCAGAGCTTGGGGTAAGGGATAGGAACGGCGCTGGACCGATGCGTCTACCAAAACATCCAAGTATTTCGTCGAAAGATTCGATAGATGACACACCTAACAGCCTCAACACTGACCCCCCTCTGCCAATTACTCACCACCACTGGCAATTCCATCCCCAGATGTTTCCCAGTCCCATAAGCGCCCTCACAACCACCACATACGTAATATCAATATGTCTCGCCGCATTCAACGTCGTCGTCGTATGATTCGGACTCACAGTGCACCCCAACTCCAATTTATGATGCATCCCCCATACAGATGAAGCTGAAGACTGACAGCACAGTTGTCTGGTCTGAAAATAGAATACTATGGGGACTATGGTGTCATATTCCGGCTGTTCTTGCCAGCGAGAAGATATTGCTCCTTGGATCTCACGTTGAGCGAGATGAGGAGAATCCCCAACAGTCCGTTCGTCTCAGACCTGTGGGGATTACAGGGATTACCGTGAAGGCTTTTTTCACCTTTACTCTAAAGAGATATCTATGGAAATGACATGCGCATTATGAACTTCGATTATTCTCCTCCCTGGTGCTGTTCAGAAATTTTGACTCCTGAGTGCCAGACCATATACAGGCATCGGTAATCGCCACATCATTCAACGTCGGTCACGTTATGCCTATGACTTTTCTGAGCTCTTTCATAATGTCAAATTTGAACGCACGAGCTTCCCCATTCCATCAGAAAAGGAGTTTCTTGTTGCGCTTTTCTGGGTATTTTTGCTTCTGCACTTGTAACTTGACGTCTTTCTGATGTCCCATCCAGAATCAGCTATATATGATTAAAGCGATCCAGTGCAACAGGGCAGCAGGCGATACATAACTATCTGTCATGAGTCCGATTGATCGTCTTGTGTTTGCTGGGATTTCTCACACGGCGGTAATGGTCGTCCAGTTCAATTCATACGTCCCAGCACCCCGTATACTTTTGGCGAGCTCGGTAGACTCGCGTCGTTTTTGCCCACAGGGGCTGCCGTTAAATCACGTTTTCTTCGGGCTTACATACAAAGTCATATTATTTATTTCTATAGTGACTCTCTGTGACACTATAAGTATATGAATCAAATATTTTTTACAAGTGCGACGGGGCGAAAATATAGGAAGGGCAATACAAATCTGGGGCATGGCTACAGGTGTTAAGAGGGAGAAAGAACAATAAAGAGAGAATAATGTTGACTCATAGCTAAAATTGCCAGTTGTATTCGCCCGATGCGGCATCAGTGGCGTACTAACTTTCTGGTGGCTGTTCTGGAGATATGAGGAGGAATCTGGTAGAGATGTTCTAGAGGAAATATCTGGACATGGTGAGCTTCTTGCCTGAGTGATAGACGTGTCAGAGTGAGAGAAGAGCTGGGTAAGCACTGGGTTCACATTGAATTTATGCTGAACAAGAGCTCATTTGCGGCTGGCGTGTGACTTGGAGTACATTGAGTTTTCAACTGGCTGTTGGTAGAGACATTTTATGGAACGCAGAGCAAAAGGGTCGAGTAAGTACGGCCAACGAAGAGCAGAAGGAAATGGCGATGCCCACGGGCAGTGCAAATACAAAATATCAACAATAAACAGGGTACAAGTACGGACTTCTTGAATAAATATTAATAATTAATAATCACCGGTCTCCGGATGCCATGTGACTTAAGCAACATTTTGGCAGAGCCCCTGTGGGCGAAAAGGCAACAGTGGCTCGGTATGAGCGACCCAAAAAGCCCGAGTCCCCTATTAAGTAACCCAATGAGGACTCGTGACTGCCATGGGGGACCCGTTGGCCTCTATCCCGCTGGTGACATAGCTCGAGTGTAAGTGATATTCCTGGGGTAACCAGCAATCATGACGAACATTCAGAATACGGATTCCTCAAGACTGTGATGCAAACAGCAGGGGTACCAAAATCAAAGAAAAATGGGGGAAGAAAAAAAAAATTGGCCCACCCGAGGCACCTAGGGTGGACATTATAAATATAGTATTAACAGTCTTTGCAGTCATGTTGCTGAAGTACGTTGCTGAAGTACAAATAAATCGTGGAAAACAAATAAAATATTAATTTGGCTGTACTTGAGAGCTCAATGTCGTTGGCAGATACATAGGATGGCAGCTTGTCGCCAAGACCGGGATACCTGCGTCAAAGCCCATGGCCAATAGCCCAAATTCAAGGTACTGTCCCTGAATCCCATGTAATTCCTATTCCATGCGGTATAATCCACCTCCTCTTGGCACTAGGCAAATACCTCCCCAAGAGTATCAACCGAAAGCCGCCGGATTGGATGTAAAATGACTTTAAAGTCGTTTAGACAGGAAAGGTCAGATTTGGTCACAGTAGTTTCCAGTCTGGCCTTGGTCAGTTCAAGCAATTTCTGGATTTCGAGACATTCAGGGTCGGATGGGGCTTCATTAGACTTTACAAGCGCGGCTAAGCGCTCTGAATTGAATGGCATGGGCGCTTGGCTGACCAATGGCCCTGGGCACTAAAAAGATGAGTTACATTCATTGGTACTCAGAATAACAATAAAACCACTGACTGAAGCCCTCGCTTTATAGTGCAGGTGGTGGTTTCTGTGAGAAAGTGCTGGTCCGGACCTTGAGCCGAGCACAGCCGCTGGACCGATGTCGTCAGTCCACGTGTATTATCCCACGGCGTGATCAGCGCGCCCCGTCATCTGTCACCTTGCAAGTTGATCAGATCATTGAGGAAATCACCACGTTACTGGCTGGACTCTATCGTATGAGGAATACTTATGGAGGCTATGCGAAAGAGGAGCCATTTAGGCCTAGTCCATAGCATCTCTATCTCCAAACTGCTCAACCTGGGCAGAATGTCCTGATCTGGAGCCTGTCGCAGAAGAAGTGTGTAGACCTCATCTAAGCCACGCTCACTCCTCCTCCGCTCTAGGTTCGACTCGTCTTGAATCCAATTGGCTAGAATTTTCAGATTCGTGAGCGAGAGAAGAAGGGCGAGGGAACTGGGGTCGAGGAACAGTGTATCATCAATCGTAAGATGCGTGATACTGCACTGCGAGCGAAAGAGGAAGCTCTCTATCCGGACACCATGCGAGCATCTAAGACTTCTAAGTCCGAGTCGTTCCGGACTGTATCCACAATCAGGCTTCTCAACCCAGGCAGGTCGAGCGCATCAATTTATGGCGGAACAGCGATGCGCAGCGCAACCAACGATGAGTGCCTCATCTCTCCATGCCATTCAACAGCATGTGGATCTGATGTCACACGTCCTGAGTCATCGTCTTCGGGAATCCACGTGAAGCAAGTTTAGAAGAGGAGAGCAATGGACCGTACAAGGCGAGAGATGCGGGCTGACCCAAGGCAAGTTCAGTAATTCATGATAGAATGTCAAGCCGAGTGTGAGGTGCTTGAGTGAGGGTGCAATTGTCAGAGCTTGTAACAAGTCCAAGAAGTCCGCCCAAGGTGGAAGCGAACGAAGATCAAGTTTGAGGTTCTTCTGAACTCATTGCGAGCTTTCTTGCAAGTGTTCTGCAGAAAACATTACCTTGTGAATCTGCTTCAAAAAAGCGATAGGTTGCCTCAAAAATTCGATTGAAAAATGGAACCTTTGAACATGCGCTTCCCAAATACAGTACCTTGGGGTGTCTTTAAGTTGCGAGAAGCTGCGACATTAAGGGAAAACAGCAAGTGAGAAGTTGGCCTAATGTGTGTTGTATGATTCAATCAGAGACTGAATGCTAAGATGACGGAGTGTATGTGGCGCGGACAGCCGCACCAGAGTCTTCAAGTTCATCGCTTTGTTTAGCTACGGTCATGTGATCGAGGTGCAAATGATCGCTGAGTCAGCAATCAAACCTTGGTCTTGACACCCATCACTGTTTTCTTCCCGCCGAAAACTACTCGCAATGAGTGCAGTAATGGTAAATTCAGCTTCCAAAATTGTATCGTCAGTTGACATGTCATACAGTTTGCAGCAGCGAGGGCTGGCGATCAGGATGCAATCCGGGGCATCACACTTCGCTGCCAATATGACAAAACGATGTTCTCCCGGCTGCTACCAATACTGGTAACCCATATTTCTGACAGAATCCCGCCAAAATTTTCTCCGGGATCTTCCCCGGAAGCTCAGGAAGCCATACTGGTAGACATCGTTGATCCAAAGATTTCGAACCGTCCAGTCATACAGTCTATCATCCCTTTGGCGGCATGCATCGCGGATGGAAGCCTGAAATCCAAGGCATTTTTATCCCAATTCATCAGAAAATCATGGGTCCCATTGCATTCCTGGTTGTCGTTCATCGTCGGACGGCTTTTGCAACCTGACACGCCTGTCAGAGTTTCGGCCCTTCTCGCCGATCGCAGAACAGTCCTGTTCACGGCCATTTCCGACATTCTAAACGAGTTCCTAGAAGCAAGTCTCTCTGATCCGGCTTCGATGCCAGGCTTCGGGCCGTTGATCATCCAGACTTGGCTGTCTGCAGCGAGATGTGACGCAGATATGAAGCCAGCTTGCGAGCTTTACTACCTGGTTGGGACACTGATGTATAAGGCCGAAGATACCTCGGAGATCATCGGCTGCATATACGATATCGCCGATTCGGTCCCGCTAATCGTCCAGGAGATTCAGAACCACAATGTCTACGATACCAGTGATATGCGATATCTCCCCATGTCACCTCCCATAGCCTTGTTCTCAGTCCTTGCCAGCACTGCAGAACGAATTCCACGCTCAGCAGAGCTATATTCCAAACTGATTGCTGCCGGTACCATTCCTGCAGTAATCTCAACATTGAAGGCGGTCTGCACGGGAAAATTCAAGGTATTGGAGCGAAGCGTTGTCATGAATGTAATGGAAGGTTTGATTGGCGTGATTGGGATGTGTTTGATCCAAGATCCCATAATTGTGCATTCACAAGCGCTGGACAGTGGTCTCCTCGATGTGGTAGTCAAAGCCTTGATGGTGATATCCATTGGACAGGCAACCGACAGTCTATGCGAAACTCTGGACAGTGTTCTGGAGGCGATCATAAAATCCCAAATGCATCCACCTATTCTGCGATCTTTGCGTCGCTGGTATCAACGATCTGATGTACCAGAATTGCGTAACCACCGGGATCCAAAGTATCACAACTGGAATGCCTTTGTGGACACTA
The DNA here is from genome assembly GCA_029320655.1 of Mycena floridula. NCBI lineage: Eukaryota > Fungi > Basidiomycota > Agaricomycetes > Agaricales > Mycenaceae > Mycena > Mycena floridula. Next base: position 65,929 of record JARIHS010000116.1, read on the forward strand.
TTGGGAGGACGCTGGAATCTCGAAGGGAATACAAGAGCGCCCATCGCCCGGTTTGTTCTAATGCCAAGGTCAGTATCTCTGTGTCATCTGCCGATAAACCTAAACTGTTCACAGTGTTACTCGGACGAGATTCCGGTTGCGCAGGTTAAACGCTGCAGTGGATGTCTGTCTGCTCATTATTGTTCCAAAGAGTGCCAAAAGGCCGATTGGAGGCAAGGACATTGTCGTTCTTGCAAGCCTCCCAATGGTATGTATTTACTCATCTTCAAGCCTTGTCAGCCTTGTCAGCCTGACGACTTTATCCAGCTATCTACTCTCTTGCAGAAGCACCGATGATCGCCCACGATTGGGTTTCATGGTTCTTCGTGGCCTACGCGTCTGATAAAGTCGCGAGCGATCCCGCCTTTCGTGACAGCATTTCGCAGGCTCGAGGATCGTATCCTGTCATGATCACATACGGACTGTCCGTTGGAGAATTCGTTGTCATGTCCGGTGCGTCCTTCCTCGCGAGTAGCCCGGAGAGCGAGGCAGCGAAACTGGTACTACAACACAGGAAAGGCGATACTTTGTTGTGTGTGCGAATTCCGGATACTCGGGTACCCTTTGATATGTATTTCTGGCTTGACGAAATAAACTGAAGGTATACTTAGAACTTACAAGCATCTCGAGGCATCTTCGACGCTGAGTACTGTACAGAGAGTCTGATCGAATTCGAGACGTTCAACTGAGAGGAATATCAGGCGTGTTTATTTTGGAGCAGACACGGACAGACCGAGATCGACCAACCGATAGTACAACAGCTTTGACTGTGCGATTTCACGTCTGGTCCTGGAGTGTTCCAGGTAGATATTGTTCAAGCCTGTGCCTATTTTCGAGGACATCCCAATTTCCCGGCTCCTAGCAATTCACTCTATTTGCATCGACTGTCTCCGCAAGTTTGGACGGATAAACAGGTTGGGAATCCTTGTTTCAATTTTTCTGTTCGACTACGGGCTTGACACTTCGCGACGCTCTCGGTCAAGTGCAGAGCTGATCACTGATCGATGGATCAGCAATCAGGCCTTGCCTTTGACGCTCATCACGTTTTCTCTGCCGACGATAGCTACTAGAAATGAGCGCGGTTCTTTCTTTTCCACTCAGATGATTGACTCATGCACTGACATCCCTTCAGTAGATAAGTAGCTTGTATGGTCTGCATCACATCACATAGTCCAGGGAATGGCCGCGGACCCACGCCCGGATATCAACCTGGTCCTTGACAGACAAATTATCAGAAAAGATGAGGAAATCAGAATTGAATATATTGACATAGCCTGGTGAATTTTTTGACAGATAATAGATCTGCCGTTGCCTTGCAGTGCTTAGAGTCAAGGGCGCCTCAAGAGCGCGGAATAAATCCGATGTCCAGTACAAACCAAATCTATATCAATTCAACAAGAACAAAAATATAAAAGAAAAGGCAGTCACTACAGAAAGGAAACGAGAAAGTATACTCTATCATACAAAAGCTTTATCAAAATCGGTGTTACACTTTTTCGGTTTCAATTGCTTCATGCTCAGCGGCAGCAGCCACAGCATTTCTTTTACGCGGGGATCTCTTTTCACTCTCGCCAGAGTCATATTCTTCATCCTTGTCACCACTGGGCTTGTTTTTCGTCCATTGTCTTTCTCCAAACTCCAAGTCATCAGTTCCCCATTCTCCGACATCCGTATCCGTTTCTTGGTCCCAAAAAGTGCATCATCAAGCTCTTCTGAGCTCCATTTTCTCGGCGTCGACGACGATTCTGAAACACCTTTGGATATGGAAGGCTCTGGTCCAGAAACGAAACGCTCTCGTCTGCGAATAGCGAACGGTCGAGCCTCTTCTTCGGAAATAGCAAAATATCCTTCAGGGGAAAGAGTGCTCTTCTCGTCCAGAAACAGAAAGCTCTCCTCCAAAGCTCTCTTTCATACTTTCCAATCCAGATATCCCTTTCAGACTCGCTGACCCTGAAAGACTTGCTGACCTCGAAAGACTTTGCTCGTGTATCGCTCTCTTCGGCGATGTGACAGGCGCATCTTCACAAGCCCTTTTGCGCGATATCAGGGTCTGAGGTCTACTGTGGTCCTGCAAGACCTAAAGCTCTAGCGAAGCTCTAGATGGACCAAGGGAAGCTTGAGAAGGAGCAAGGATGCGTCGAGGCGAAGCTCGCCGTGAAGCAGATGCTGGCGGTGTCCACGAAAATGCCGGTGTTTGGGCTCGTCGAGTCTCTCCGACGCCGATAGAGACCTTGTCGACAATGGAGAGATGCTTCTGAAGAATCGGCGAGAAGCTGAAGGAGAGCGTAAGCGATGACGGATGGGTGAAAGCGATTGTTGGCACTTTGTTGAAATTGAGCGCCGTCGACTCGGTGTATCCGAATATTCCGAATCAAAGTCGCTACCATAGTCCTCATACTCCCCAGTCCCATAATTGTCGAGCTCGTAATCATCGTATTGCCGCTTTAAAAAAAATATGTTCTATATTTCTTTTAGACTTCGTTTGCCTCAGCTCTTCTTCTTCCTCTTCTTGCGGCAAGGGATGTCGATCTCTTGATGGAAGAGTTCGAGACGGTGGGCGCGTTCGAGATGGCAAAGTCCCTCGTGATGGTAGAGTCCTCGACGCTGGCAAAGTCCTTGACGATGGCAGATTCCTTCCTTCTCTCCCAGGAACAAGTCTCCCTGCCGGTGGACCCGGTTCCCCCAGTCGTCTTGCGACGAAAGTCGACGAGCGAGACTTTCGCTCGTCCTGCTCATAAAGCGGCTTTTCCCCTTCTTCAAGGCCGATTTCCACCACCCCAGGGCTTCCAATCTCAATCTCAACGAGCGGAGGACTGTTAAGCCGATCTGGAATGACTTGCATGCCTGAGGAATTGTCAACGAAAGAAAGCATTGGAAGATTGGAAGCTTACCTTGGTAGCATCGTCGATAGCGTCGACATGAATTGGGTCGACGTTTCCGGTACCAGCGGCATAAGAGGCAGCAGCGTTCGCTTCGTTGAGCTTGGTCGTTCGCAAATAGAACATCGGCAATGATAAAAGGGAGCACAGGCTTCACGGCATACCTGAACGAGGCCATGTCAGACGGATTGAAGAGGGGAAGGAACAAGCAAGAGTAATAGGGAAGGACCAATAGAGAAACAACACCCCGAACGAAGCAGAAAGGCGAAACAAACATAAAGAGGAAACATGAATGGAATAGCCGCCAAAAGGTAGACCGTCGACGGCCTAGCGAAGAAAGAGCAAGAAGATTCACTCACCGATTTAAACGCCTCCAAACTAAACTGGAGCAAATGCTTCACCGTAACCAGGACATGTGGTATCGAGGGAAGAAGTCGAGGCGGGTCAAGACTTGCGCTACTGAAATTGTTATTGGCTTGGGCGCTACTGGTTTCGATGCAGTCGTTGGTGAAGAGCTCTCTGAAACAAGGGTGCTAGAACTTTCCGATGACGGAATTGACCTAGAGCTGGTGCTCTCCGAAAAGATACGGCCAGTATTTCTCGAAACGGTCGGTTTGGAAGGATCAACTGGGATTATTTCCAAGGGTCGATGGAAGGTGGAGACGGTGTGGTCTGCAAGTCGAGAGAACCGGGCTGGTCGATGTCCTTGAATTCGTCGAACTGTCGCTTCCCTATTTTTTTAGCCGTCTCGTTCGCTTTTCTCGTCCGACTGACATTGGCTTCTCGTGTCCTCGTCTCATTCTGTCTCCTCTCGACCCAATCGCTCCCTTCATCTCGCCAAGCAATGACGATTCTTCGGGGCTCATCCGAACGGCTTTGATCAGCGCCAGACTTGCATTCCCGGCTCTTCCCCATCATCTCTATATCCCTCATTCGCCTCCAAAACGATGCTCCTGACGACATTCCCATTGCAGGCAGCGAAATCGTCGTCATCGCTCTCCAATGCGTCGTGAAAGCCAGTTTTCAAAGCGCATGAGAAGGTGGAACCGAACTAGTGACGATGGAGAACCTCAGGTGAACGTCTTCTTGGCCTGGGCGCTGTGGATCTCGTTGCCCCGCTCTCCCGCCTCTTCTTTAATCAACCAAACGACAGGATGTACGGTCCTGACAAGACCAATCTGGTCTCTCGTGAACCCAGGAGCGGTATACCCATACCACTGATCCGCGGGACTCAGTCCACAGTACCTCATCCTCTTCTTGTCGTGCTCCTTGCACAAGGGCACCAGTCCCAAAAGCGTCGTGAATATGGCCCCAGGTCTGGCTTTTCCGGTTTTTTAGTCCTTGATATCGATAGCGACGTCGCGCGCGCAGCGGCGAGACCATGGTTAATGAAAATGGCGGTACGGGCTGAGGCGAGATTGGCTGGGAATGCCGCCGTGATAAGCATTCTCGGATGAAGAATTCGAATCCGAACGGGCATTGGCGCTGAGATGAGAAGGGTGGTGGAGATAGGCTTGGGCAGCTATAAGATCGAGCGGCTCCAGAAGCGCCAATGCTTGTTGGCGAAGAGGATGATGTTCGACTGTAAAGGCAATCAGTATAAGGCTCGGCGACTATTCGAAAGGAGGTGGTAATGAAGGGAAACGAAAAGAAGGGAATACGGTGACGAAACGGGGGGATAATAGAACGAATGCAGAGGATAATAATCGAATCAAGAAGATAACGAACGAATGAAAAAGATAAAAGATACGTGAAAAAGACGTACCAGCAGCCCACCACCCTTTGCAAACTCGCATAGCCCTTTCCACAGCGCTTGATTCTCTCACCCCCGCAAAACCACCCACGAATGCCAGAGATCGCACGATTTAGTCGACGGTTTCAGTGACGCGAAAGGCGAAGACCGTTGGTAGAACCTGTTGAGTGCCGATATCGACGGAACCTCGATGTCGATGGACGCATGAATGTGGACTGCTATTGGAATGTCGGCCATAGCAGCTGTCTATGAGCAGCGCCTCGTTAGGTCCTGCGCCCATCCGGATGCTCTCCCACGTCTTCACCTCTCTGCCGTTGCATCCTCTCGGCAGCGCCACCTCCCGTCCCATGCGAGAGCGGTCATGGAAGGGGAAGAGGTCATGGCGTCGGAGAGAGCTGCTCGGGGTTGGTCGACTTCCATATCGGTTCGACCAGAATATGCTAGCTGCGCCGAAAAACAATAAGGATGATGAAACTAAAAGAAGAAAGGGAAGAAAACGTACCTCCACCCAACATCTTTAATGTGATGAGCCAATTCTCTTCAACGAACCAGTTCTCCTTTCTCCTCGACGAGCCAACCTCTTTTACCCAAGCTTATTTCCTGCCACCAGCGATGATGTCCTCCAATGACGAGAAACGGTTCTCTAGCTATACCACAGCCAGAGCTCCATTGGACAAGAATGTAGCCGGGGGCCAGACGAATTCGAAGATAATGCAGAAATGACGAGGGAAAGATGCAAAGAAAATTGCCACGGAGCCGAGTAGAAGGACCGGGATCTCGGACCGTCGGACGTCTTCGGAGATGGTCGGATGTCATGTCCGACGCGCTCAAAGGTGAAATTGAGGGCGTTTTGAGATGTATTCGAGTAGCATCAGGATGGATTCAAGTGTGCTTTGACTCTCGGATTTTGGTGTGAATTCAGGCCTCGATCCTCCAAGGAAAAATCCGATTCCTTACGCAACATAGCGGTCCCGAACAGACGATGAATCAGACTGTATCAGCATTGAGATTTCTTCTAGCTCAAGTGCGGCTAGAAATCTAGACTTTGAGTTGGACTGAAGTATCCAGGTTTTAAACGCAATTCAACGAAATGTTCTCGGCCCTCCTCGAGACCTTCCGGTGAAGCGGTATTTGGTTTTTCGCAGGTTGAGGCAACCCACAGGCAAATGGCTAAACTTGGCCAGCTTCCACCAAATGAACATTCAAAATCGAAAGGAAAATGTTTTCTCCCGCAAATTGATCGTGATGACCAGCACAGCTGGCGCGATATCACGGTCACGCTCGCCACAGTCTTACGCCCTCGACACGTCCTTCCGACGCGACGAGGCTGACAATAGTCAATTCACTGCTCCGAGGTTTTCAGCAGTGTAATGGCGGTTCTGACGCAAGCTACTACAGAGTCAATACAGAGTTACCGGCTCTCACTTGCTCATAATGTATATGAACTCTCTGCGTCTTGATTGACCACACAGGGTAGGACTGAGACCAGCAATTAGCGTGATTCAATATTCAATAGTGAACAGGACCCGTTCTTTGTATCATTCTGAGAGTCCTGGGGAGGAAGGACTTTGGTCAATCCAGGAGCTCTAGAAATTCAAATAACGGTTACATCACACGAGGTAAGGAATATGATCGTACACAACTCAGAACGGATAAGTAGTAAATACACAAAGATAAATGTGAGAATGTACAGTGGAAGGGGAGAGTGAGATCACAGAGCAAGCGGACAAATATACAAATGAAGGTCATGAACGTGGCATGCTTGGTTGAGGTGAAACAATTCAGTAGCTTGGAGGTACAAGTTGGGCTTGGCCACACTGTTGGCAAGTCCTCACCATTCTATTTGTGGCTAGATTCCGACATTGGTACACCCACTTGCCGCCCCGACTGTTTCCCCATTGGTCCCGGTCAGGGAATGAATCAGCCACTTCGCGCTGACGGCAGACAGGACAAGGGTTCAAGAGGTGACGGAAACCACTTGGCGGCTCTGCTCGAGAATAGACTCGGGGACCTGCGGGAAGGGTATCAACGCGGACAGGAGGGGCAATTCCGAGTTTCAGGGATTCCAGATACAGGGCATATTTCTGCTCTTCAAATTTCGCTGTGGTCTTGAACATCTGGTCCAGTCTGATATGATCGGTGGTGAAATGATATTGAACGTGTGTCAAAAACATGTTTATCCGGTCAGACGTGAAGACGTCGACACCAGTCCTATAGTCTTTGAACAATTGCAGAAAGTTCTGAGCTTGCTGGTCGAGTTGGAAAGCTTCGTCATGAATATGGCCATGGTTGATGGTGTACGGGTGAGGATGCAGGCGGAGCCATTCCACCCAACCCGCGTCACTCCAACGCCCTACATCTTTACTAGGCGTGCTCCAAGGGTGGGGTGGGGCCAATGTACCGGGGGGACTCGGTGTGAACTTTAAAGGGTTCATGATTGTAATGAAGAATATATTCTACCTCTCTGGTCGCTTTTATACTCTGCTCGCTACTTGTTACGGTGGCAGTGCATGTGGCTGTCCAACAAGAACAAGGATTCAATGTCAATTGTGTACAAGGAACAAGGTTACCATACGTCAAAAAAGTAGCTGTATAAGGCTATGTTCAAGGAGCTGTACAAGCTGATACAATCTGCCGGCACGGGTCAGCTACGCCACATGTCGAAAAAACAGACGAATAGAGGGCAAAGGAGCGCTGAGTTTGGATTATCGTCAGCAACTGCAATGACCAAACGATACTCTTGCCTTTTATTTCTTTGCACAGCGCGAGAGCAACACCTATCGCCAACGAGTGGCATCCACCCAGATCTGAGTTATGATCTCCAGGACAATTAAGACCCAGCCCGAGGGAGAGAGAACAACGACTCGTTAGCCGATATCACATGCATATGCAAGCGCAAATGAACCACTGATTCTCGGCTCTGCAGTAAGTACAGTATGTTAAAGGTGCTCAAACAACAGCTTGTATACTTACCTCGAATCTTCCATCAAAGCATATACCCCGATGTTGTGTTAAAATCTTCCTCCTTCCTTCTCTTGATGTCCCCTAAGCCGGCAATCCAGCCATTGGATCAATGTTTATTGTGTGTAAAATGTGTTTAAAATAATAGTATTCAGCCTCAAGCATGCTTGAGGAAACCTCCAACTTAAAATTTAAATGGATATTTAGCGATTTTGTGGATGCCATCATCTATCCAATCCACAGCCATCCATCTGCCAATATCCGTGGATCATGCCATCTAAGTCAGGTCCCTACTCCCACATCTTCTTATGAATCCTGTCCAAATGTTTTTCTCTGACTTTGGGGTTAACTGGGAGCGCTTTGGAATCTGGCAGTACAGCCTTGAGATTGTAGTCGAGAGGGAGCACGAGATTCCTGACATGGAGCTAGCTTGGCGATATGACTTCTTGACGATGGTGGTGTAAGTGAAGCAAGCTCCAACTCGGATTGGGGACCGGACCAAAGGGTATCCGAGATAAGATTCCGGCACATGATATCGAGGGATATGAGAACAGAATAAACTTAAGGATAGTAATCCCCTTACGGGCAGTTAATTAGCTACAAATCTCAAGTACTGTGGCTCCGAATAATGTCTGTGCAAGCCATCTATGGTAAAGAAGAACAAGAGGTGCTAAATTCTTCAAGGATTCCAGCTCTCACTGACGCCCATCATAATCGATGTACAGACCGATATCTACTCTGGCTCTGGACCTATGTTGACAGTTGCACAGGTCCAGCCAAACAGATATCTTGGCGTGCCCACAATTGTCTGATGAATTGACCGGTTCGGGTGAATTGTCATCAAGGCTCTCTGTTACAGTATCGTAGATTCGAGTCCACCCTTCAATGCATCCTAGCAAGTCATACGAGTCGTGTATTCCTTGTTCCCGGCATTTTCAATTGCATTAATCTGTCGACGGCGGCTTCCGGCGTCGCCTGGTTCATGTGCCTTCTTCAGGAGCCTCTCGAGGTCGAGAAGTTCACGCTGAAACCAACACATCAGCATTGAGATTTCGGCGCCAGCAGCTATCGAAGCTAATATCCTGGCTGCTTCCACTTGCTTCCAAACTAAGCTTGCTCACTGACACTGCAATGCTGCTTTCGGAAATTGAAGGTCCGAGAATCATAACGTACTATGCTCTTCATAACCTTTCCAATGCCTCCCATACCTTGTGAGCGGATCCGGCGATCAAAATAAATTGATGCGCATCAATCCCGTCATTATCCCGCTCCTCTCCCACTCAATTCTTACACAGTCCCATGCTTCTGGTGAACTCCCAGTGAGGTTGGCAAAAATGAGGTTTTTGATGCATTCGTATCGGGGTTATCCTATATCACCGGTCCGGGTACAGACATGAACATGTAACAAAAGGACATGGTATGTAATAGCGAGACAATAACCCTAAGTTCATACGATTCTGCATCCGCTCTAGGGAGATGGAGATCTCTTGCCCCACTGTCGTGGCGCATCATTTCGTGCAGGACGCTGTGGTGGAGTAAAGACGAGGTAACCCCCTTCGAAAGGTCGCCGCTGCTGATAATGCATTGACAATGGGGGCTTAACAATGAATACGAAAGGTGTTACAGTCGACTTGCTCATACGGAATAGGGTCGGGACGGCCAAAATCTTATTCCGTATGACATTTATTCCCTAGTACTTTTGTCACATATCTGTGACATAATGTGACACAGCCAAAATGCGTGACCATTTTATGCTAGTCGATGTTCATTTCTACATCTGTAGCTACAGTTTTGTGACCCCAAAATGAATCCAAATCCTTCTGAACCTTCTTTGCCTCAGATTCCTTTTGCAAGTCAAGCCGCAATCCCTGTAAAAGCTGTGCCTTGTCACTGTCCACTTTCTTGAGACAGAACTACTTGAGCTGTCTTGACATTTCAATTGCCTGTGTGTTTGTGATGGATGATGACTCTTCAACTTCATCACAATCTGCATCCTCGTCCTCAATCTTGATTATAGAGCCATTTTCTACTCCAAGCCGATGCTTGGCCTTGGCAATGATCTCATCATCAGATTGGAGTCTGGATGATTCGCTCTCTTTTGGGTTAGGAAGGGTTGTTCCTGGTAATATGTTTCTGGTTGAGATGCAGACCTTTGAGTATTGAAAAGGACAATGAAATTATAGATTTTCATTGTTCAAAACTTGCTGAATGACTCTGATCCCACCAACATTTGCTGAAATAGGCATGTCATAATTCATAATCAGGTCTCAAAAGCTATGAATTATTCCATATTCCATATGGTGGAATTCCCCCCTGTACAAGTTGGGGAATTGAAAAAAGCTATGAATTATGAAAATTATTCCATTTGACCGTATTCCATATGAGCAAGTCGACTGTATATTCATTAATCTACCACAAAGAGGTAACGGTTACCGCAAACAATAAGCAATGGATGTCTCACAACAATAAGATAAAGAAACGACCTTTACTGACGACGACGAGCAATATATTCCAAATCCCCACGCCGCCAGCAAAGCGATAATGCAAAGAGCTCCCTGGGTTTGGTCAACGAAAACATTCGTGATGACGAAGAAGGGAGCTCACCTAGAGAGCTGAGGATGACATCTGTCTATCCATGGAAAAGTCGACTAGAATGTGCTTCAGCACTGAAGAGACAGGTCACAGCAGCATACGAGGTCATTGAATAATCGCCCATCCCGACGCGATCAAAGGTATAACGTGACCCGAGGGAGAAGATTCAGAACTGCTAGACGATACGTCAGCAAGCTATAAAGAGAAGAAGGGAAGAAAACGTACCCTCATCGTAGGCGACACCATCGAGAAGACCTCCAAACGCATCCGCAAACCCTAACCCTCACCCTCTATGCCTTCACTCTCCACAGGCCGTTACCGCGCATCACCGAGGTCATCGCGTCGGAGATCGCTCGGGGTTAGTCGACGTTAAAGGAAATCACGAAAACAGAATAAGGTTGCAGCTGCGAGAATAGAACAATAAGGATGAAGCAGAGTAAAGCATAGAGGCGAAGAAATGTACCTTTTCCCAGCCCAGTATCCTATCCACAACTCGCTTCCTTCTACTTATCCAGCTCCATGATTTAGCCCAATGTCTACGAGCGATATGATTATTCGGCGACGGCGACGGCAGCTTCCAGAAAGGGACGGAATCCGAAATCGAGTGGGTATTGTTACCATATGGATCGGACAAGCTGCGACGGGGATAAATAAGAATAAAGAGTGAACATCAAAGACGAAGAAACGTACCTCCACCGACCCAGGATCTAGATTCCTCACGCTCTTCTCTAGCTCGTGGCTCTTCCCTGCTCTAGCTCGTGCTCTGTTCCGTCTCGTGCATCCACAGCTCCCGGTTTCGCCCTTGTCAATGAGCGATAGAGAACATCATCCAGCGACAGAGCGAAAGAAAGCTCCATTCCACGACGGAAGGCGGGGTGAAGCTGAATGGCATCGAGAAAGGTAAGGGACCGCCCTGGATATTGTGGATATGGTTGACTGGAATCAGATTCTGCCTGACGAAAGCGCCTAGGAGACTGATAAACGTGTTGGAAACGCCGCAATGAACAAAGGTATTGGACTGTAATCGCTACGGCATTGGACATGGTATTATCCTCGAAGGCATTGACACTGTCCTGATCGACCGAAGGTATTCCAGCGGTATAAGGATCAACGAGAGAACCTGCAGCGCCATTCAGCGATTCGCTGAAACAAAAATAATAAGCAAGACGTACCATGAAAACCACTAATCTCTTCTCTATTTGGTGCCCTTCTCGTCAACGACCTAAATCTCTTCAACGGTTTATTCCTCTCCAAGCTCGTTTCCCTTCCGCCAGGGATGATTCTCGTCGAAGACAAGACAGGTGCTCCACAAGGCGACAATGCGGTAGAAACCGCTACCAGGCAACGGTCTATGGAATCTGAATCGAAGAGCGAGCGATGTCGTATGGAATCGTACGAGGGTCCGGTGGACGACGTCTCCGTGTTGAATCGAGCAGCCGAGAGGAGAAGCAATGAGAATGAGCTGGGAGGACAAGGAATAAGGACGAGCTGGAGAAGGAATTAGATGAAAATGCACCTTTCGCTCTAGCTCGTGTCGTCAAGGTCCATACCGACCGCTCTGCTCGTCACTAGCTCCATAGGTGCAACTCCCGGATTCATCCGTCAATGACGATGAGCTCGTTGGCGAACGCAATGAGCTAGCTCGTCAGGAAGTGCCAGCCCGTATAAAGACAGCAGCAGGATACGTCTAAGGAGCCCGGTCAAACGAGGCCAAGGGCGTCATGGCTTTACAGACCTTACTGCGCACAATGCTCACGTCAAGACAAAGAAATTCCTCGTTGGTTTTACATTTCTAGCGCCTAGGAAGAATCGGTCAGCTTTTGCGAAAATGAAAAGGGTCTTACTCACACCTTTGCAGACCAGAAAGCAGCAGGACCAGAGCCTGAGCTGCGTCGGAATCTCAAGACAAAAGCGCAGAAAGCCAGACGCGATGGGAGAAGGAAAGAAGCGATGAAAAAATGATGGAGACCCGAGTACCGGAATTTCGGGTATCCTCGGATCATCGGGGATTTTCGGAATTCGAAACCATTTTCGGATGTCAGTGACAGACAAGTGAAAGAAACAACTGTTCACGTACGCCACATGAATAAACCCATTATGCATCCCCCAGCGGATGTTTATTAGAACGAAATTCTACCACATTAACATGACGTGTTTACGTAGCGGGTATACGTACTGTACTGCCGTAGGACTGTGAATCGCGACCAGGGTCCTTAAAGACCATTTCTGGGACCAGCACCTCCTCATTACCATTCAGAACAAGCCCGTAAATCCACGATTAGCGGTAAGCTGTCCGAAAAACGGATCCAGTGGAAACGGGTGCGATGCAGGCATAATGGCGTAAACCTGCGCCATGGCTCCCTTATCTTATCTTATCGATATTGTGTGACTCAGCTTGCTGACTTAGGGAGCCGCCTACTTAGCCTTCCCAATAGACAAGAAACTAGCATGCTCGGCGTGGTTCCGCTCGAACTCGATCATGATATAATGTAAACATACTCAGGCCACTGGTGATTGAGATATCGGGTTCAATCTCAACTACTTATTGGAGTTCCTCGACTTTCAACTTTCTCCATGTCCTAGTCCAGTACACGGCTGAGAACTGTGGCATTGCAGCTCTCGAATATACGGCGTCAAGTCTAGTCTACATATCCGAAAGTGCATACTCATTCTATCTAAACGAAACACTAAAAGGAGGAGAGAAAGTATTTTTCGCCTTTTACTCCTTCGGGGGGCTTCGCATCTGCATCGCCACAATTCATCAAAGTACCTCCAGTTTATACTACTCGCTGCACCATACTGACTATTGTTACCGGCCTATGTTTTCGTCGGACAATTCACTAATACCGCACTTCCGCTCATTTCATTCCGTAATACATACCGTGCCGATCTTTGCTTTTCGTGTTTCTTTTAGATATAATCATGGTTCCGCTCTTCTCGCCTCTTCTCCTCGGCAGAACACATTCTACGAGCTCGAGCGCACTGCATCTATTGTGCGCTTGGTGGTTTCGGGATTGAAGACAAAAAGGACCAAACAATTTGGTTGGCTCTATGTAGAAAAGCCAATTTAGCGGCGATGGAAGAGAATGCGGATGGAAGCAAGGAATTGAAAGCACGTTGCGAAAATGAGGCTGATCCCCACTGTAGAGCCGCTTCCGCTTGCTCTCTGCCACGCTTGCTCGGGATGTCGACCGCTTCTTGGCTAAAGCTCTAAAGCTCTGAAAAAGAAAGTGTCAAGATGGATGTTGCGCGAGCTCTCAATTAGGAAATGGACCAATATGTACAAACCTTACTTAAGCTTAGCATAGCCACTGTAGTCGATTTTTCCTCCAGTTTAATCACTCATTTCGTTTGCTCTTTACGTGGTTCAGCGGTCCAGCGGCGCTATTCTTGACAGGTTATAGGTCCCCGCGCTCTACTCGACGCATTCTCTAGCGGTATATTGCACTGTGTGCATTTTTAGCGGTCGCTGCAGATTTTGCTGCCTCTTTAGCGGTCATTCCAGTTTCTGGAATTCCTCACCTTCCTTCACCCCGAATTCACTCTCCTCTTCACCCGAGAATCCCACTCAGATTCCTCCATTCCATTCCATCCAACCATGCCGTCCTTTGATCTCAACAGCGTGCTGAAAGGCTTCGCCAAAGACGGCATGTTGACCACCAAGCCCAAGCACAATTGGCGTGTCTACCAGAGAGAGGTTAGAATGTCACTCCTACATGACCTTCAGCTCTGGAAGATCATCACCAAACCAGATGAAAAGCCAACTGACACCAGTCTGCTCACGTCCTGGAATGAACGTGACGAGACTGACGCTATGGCCATCATCTGGAAGACCATTGCCGATTCAGATCTTCGACACAAAGACCTGAAAGACGTGACAACCGGTAGCCAAGCTTGGAAAATCCTTACCAAGCGGTTCGACAAAGATGTTCGCTCTCACAGATTTGAAACACGTCGCCGTTTCAATCAAGCAGTCCACAACGTGTCTCGCCCAGTTGAGGAGTATGTTGATTCAATCACTGATGCCGCAGCTGATCTGAAGGCTATCAACTGCGAACCCAACGACACTGAGATTGTCGACATGATCATCATGAATCTCGACATTTCTTTCGATATTATCAAAACCTCCCTCACGTCGAACCCGAATGTGCTTACCCCTGACCATGTCAGGTCTGAGCTCATTGAGTGGGAGGCGACAAAGAAAGCACCCAAATCCACCGACATGCCAAAGTCAGACGGCGACAACTTTCTCGAAGAGGCATCGGCACTCCGAATCTCTTCGCGTGTGCAGAAAGATCCCAGCCGACATTCCCATCGACAGTCCAGTCATCGCCACCGGTCAGATTCACCCGAATCAGGCTCCGAACCCGAGAAACGTTTCTCTTGGGGAAATCCACGGACGGAGGGCTGCTGTGACCGATGCGGCAAACCAGGGCATATGTCTCGGAATTGCATCTATGACATGCCTTCGAAGGTCAAAGATGAGGTGATAAAGAAGGCTGCAGAAAGAGGGAAAGCCAGGGCGGCCACTGCGGGGGTCAGAGTTCCGGATTCGGATGACGAAAGCGAGTATAGCTACTGCGCTGGTTCCTCTCGGTCTCGCTCCCGGTCCCGTGCTCGTCATCGTCATTCTGGCCAATCCCGCAGTCGTACACCCCCCAAAAGTCAACGCATTTTTGTTTCACAGGCATTATTGGATCATGTTCAACTCTAGTAGGTGGCAGATTTAGTGGGAGTGTCCATTTTTCTTCATTCTCCTTCACTCTTGAGCTCTCTTACATAGTGGGAGTGTCAAGATGGATGTTGCGCGAGCTCTCAATTAGGAAATGGACCAATATGTACAAACCTTACTTAAGCTTAGCATAGCCACTGTAGTCGATTTTTCCTCCAGTTTAATCACTCATTTCGTTTGCTCTTTACGTGGTTCAGCGGTCCAGCGGCGCTATTCTTGACAGAAAGACGGTCCCTGCGGTTCCGATTTTCATAACTGCTTCGGTCCCAACCTTGAGGTTCCTTGGCCAAACATAATGCTGGATATTGTCCAGCGGAAGTACCCAAAAAGATGTCGGATCTTGAGCAACTTCTTGGATTACTTTCAAATCACTGGCAGCGAGTTTCTGAAGAGCTTCGTATGATGCATGATAGCTTCGAGCCGCACCAACGCGGGAATCATATGAATGCAGATATCGATTGGCGCGACAGGCAAAGTTGAGAATGCCTTTGTCCACAGCGAGACGTTTGGCATAGAGATTTCGAGAATAAATGAGCTGTGATAATGCATGTGTCACAATCTAATTGAGATTGTGAGTCATCAGTCAGAAAGTCATATAACAAGCATTACATATTGTGGCGGACGGCGTACCCTGTCCTCTTGCCCATCTGGAGTCGCAATCTCCATGAAGTACTGCTATGCTAGAGGCATACCTTTTTTGAACAACGTCTGATAGTCCGAAAACGTGGAAACACTGTCATCGGGAGTCAGGTCTTTCACCTTGCTCGTTGTGTAAGTATGCAGTCCGCCCCTTTTTGAAGCCATATGTTTGGCTGGAGGAGCGGCTGATATTTTGGTGAAGCTGGGCGATAAGGCATACATTGATGTCCTTTCAGGGTCAGAGAGCGAGGTAATCCATCGGAGCTCCCCTTCCAGTACTCCAGGATGTGGGACACCTTGTATTTCGTCTGACCATTCAGAAACTTCAAAACCATTTGTGCAAGACGGTTTGTCCGCTTCAAAACCATCTCTTTCTCGCCTTGGTGCTGGAAGAGATAGTAGAGCAGATCTCCCACAGACCATTGAAGATTATCTTGTAATAATGCTAGAACCATGTCAATCTTGCGCTCCCATGTCAAATAACGACGCGTCGGAGGCGTCGTGAGAGGATCAGTGGCCGGCGCTGGATTTGATCTACGGTGCTGTAACGGCGTCTGAGGATTGACAGGTTGAGACATCAGAGGATAGACTGAATGAGGAAATTGGTTCTGTGGTATCTAAGGCAAATATTGCGCCGAAAATGAAGATCCAGGTGGGAAGAAGCCGTAAGGAGGTCCAGGAGAACTAGGCACATAAGGATAGATGACCTGATATTGCTGCTGTGGGGTCTGAGAAGGACCAGACATTGGTTGGTCCTGGCCATCAGAGCCATCTAAGTCTCCTATGTCCATGGCGCGTCGGGATTAATCTAATCAGCAACCCGGTTGCTGGCGTCCAACTTCCCGGCCGTCACCGGAGAGTCACAAGCGGTCACAGGCCACATGCAACACGAGACTTAAGTTTCTTTTGCTGTTCTCGTAAGTCTTGACGCGATATTTGACTCCAGGATGACATATATGTATTTGGGCTATGGATTCCTCTGATCTTTGACCTGTTTAAGTGTTTCGGTGCTCATTTAGCACACCATAGATACAGAAGGTGTGAGACTCATGAAGTGCCCACCTCCTAGCCTTCGAGACCGACCCCAGATACAACATGGTATTATTCCCTCTAGTTCTGAAGTATCTGGCCCCAGACAGTTAGCTTTGTCTTGAGGTAAATATGAGTCTCTGAGTCGTGCATAGTATAAGTAAAGTACTTATGGCAGACAATTGATACGTCTGTGCTTTCCATTTCTTTTATGGCCCTTTCTGGCTTGAAAGGCGGCTTAGATATAGAGCCTTAGAACACATTAATTGTCGAGAGCAACCAAATTTTGGGGCACTGGCGCTCTTTGGCAGCTCATTTGCACAAGTTTCTCGAGTCCGGGCAGAATAATTTCTTCTTGTGTCACACCATACTGAAGGCACAACAATATAATGGTCTCCACATGGTTTGACTCTGCTGGAAGCTCATATTTTGAGTATTATCTCATTGCCAATCTTATCTATAGATAACGGCCTTTGTCACGCTCACGGCTGGACTCGGTGATCTCAGCAATCCCCATAAACTTATTCGGCAACCCTCATTCACTTCCAGCCCGGGTTGTTGTCAGCAAGCGGGTTGCTGAATAGAATCATCCCGCGTCACGCTGGTTATGGACGCATGAAGAAAAGACGCTCTATGTATTTTTAAGGTTGATAGGCGTAACAGGGACCAGGCCTTATATTCACTACTTGCTTGTCAATGTCAGGGGATATAGTTTGCCTGGCTAACGAGGCTAATAGTACACGGACATAACTGGTAAGCCTTGGGAAGTCCCCGAGTGCACGTGGGCATTGTCATTGTCCCATCAATGTTATGAGTCACCGGAGATAGCTGTATCACATGCTGATGGCATTGGAGGTTGTTCCCATGGTCCTTGTCATCTTCAACAACGTCTAGCACAGGAACTCTACCACCAAATTCTCTCAGAACTTGGCAGGCAAGCAACATGAGGTACATTGACCTGCTCACCAAAAATTGGGATGGTCAGAGATGTAACGGATTTGCTAAAATAGCAAAAAAAAAGTGTAGTAATAGTCTCTTAGCATAATTGCACTGCCACTAATTAGCGCTGAAAAGCTGTGAACTGGACAGCATTTAGATGTTAACAGCTCGGCCTTCTTGCTTTCTCCCATCATGCCCTTCCAGCTTGTACGTCTGTTCCGGCGCAGGAAGTATCGTGCAGCCAGCGCTGCAACCAGCAATGTCTCGGAGCTGGCAGGGACATCCAATTCTAATAGCAATGATGCTCAGGCAGGAGCATTTGTGCAAATCCTAAATAATACAAATATTGGTGTGTTCCATGCGCTGTTGTCTGGTTGACGCAGCTCAAATCGATGTCTCCAGGGACCATACATGGCTCACTGTTCTCAAATAACCAAATTCACCATCACCACCACCACCATCATCCACAGGCCGATGATGATGAGGATGTGAGAGTTTTTTTCTTTTGGTATCCTTGTGATTCAGTTGATCTACAATCTCCCTCCAGTATGCTGAGATCAAAGTTCGAGATATCATTCTTGAAACTGAGCTCGGCTCTGGTGAGACCCATCATGACCTGCAATCTGATGGTACTCTGGTCGAGGTCGGATGGATTCGGAAATACACTGGCCGATTATTCCAACAGCCACATGAAAGCCTGCTCATTCACAAATATGAGGGACAAGCAATCATAGTGAGACCATATACAGGAATTTTCTATATTCTAATCTCGGATTGTATGGCAGGACTGGAAGAGTCATTTCAGTGTGTTATCTGCTGTGAGGTCAATTCTTACCATTGCAAACAATCAGTTGCACATTGACTTTTGTTTTACAGACATCCCAACATCCTCCAGCTGTATGGTATATGCCGTGCAAGAAATTTCACTGCCCTCATATTTCATAATGTGCAGCAAACTGACTTGGAGGAATATCATCTTTCACTATCTGGGCCTTCATTTATCACCTATATTGCTGATGTGGTGAGTGGAAATGACTCTATGTTCAAATACGGGAGACCAACAAATGATGACAGGTGGATCAGTTCCAGGTGACCATTCTTGTACTTGCATAGTGTCTCAAACTAACAAGGATCAAGTCAGCGATAAATGCCTTGCAGGGGCATGGTCTGGAACCAGAAGTCAGTCATCCCACTCTGCATCAACAGGAAGCTAATTTATCGCAGTATGCACATCTTTCCAGTTATAATGTTGATTATGCCGGCCATCTGGTGGTTGATTCTTTTGAATCAGCACAGACGTTGTTTCAGCCATTTCTCTCGTCACTGGCATCCGCCTCTGATCTAAAAATCCTTACTTCCACATTCAAGCACCAGTCATTAACCAGGTCATCCCTGGTGGAATACTATGATCTGTTGGGGCTAGTCTGTTCAGTTCATCATAGTCGATTTTCAACCACTATGGATGTTTCTATAACTCACAAGGGACTCACAACAAAATTGTGGCATCCGTTGCCATATATCGGCAGGTCACGCTGGGATAATGAGGAAATCGCGGTTGAGCTTGAATGGATATCTGGTATGCTACGGTGAGTGGAATATAAATCATGATTTTGATCATTGGTGTTGATTGAAGGTTAGGTGTGCCATTCCAATATCCCAGCTTCCGGACATGTCTGTTGTACACGTTATGCCCATTGAAGTGCAAATCCAGAAATCATCTGGCCGCTCATCATCTCCCTTGCTTCATGTATCGGCCAGCCAGATACATCATATCATCAGGACAATGAAGATGGATGCTTCGGAAGTCCTGACAGGTGCGTGACACTGATGATTTTCCGCTCACAACAAATTCAAATCTCTTTGTTACAGTTGTGCCATACTACATAGAATTTTATTTTGGGACAATCAACTCAGATACACCACTGGCATATGACTCCCTTTATCTTTGGTATGATCTTCAACATCCATATAGCGAAAATCACTGGTGGTCAACCGATCCGGAAGGTCAAATTCTTATATCAAACACGGAGATGCTGGAACATCTTGAAAGCAGCTTCGATATACACATATGGTCATATCACATACCCCAGCAGATCTACCCAATCCTGTGGGACATTCACAAAGCATGTGGCTTTGATCCAGAAAGCACCGAGATGGCAGAATATCTGGGATACCCATTGCTTGAGCCAAGTGTGTCTTTTATTTTTCTAGCCAATCATCACCCATTGACAATGGTACCAGCTGATTCAGAGTCAATGTCATGCGGATTTGACACATCTCAGGAAGCAGATCAGCCTTTGCATAGTGGGTGTGAGTCAGAGGTTGAATCAGATGATGGGTCAAGTTCATCTCATGAGACGTTCGTGTCTGCGCTCTCGGAGGATTGATTCAAACCGCTAGTGCTTCCATTAGATAGGACACTCGTGTAGATCACAATTTGTTCTCAGTATCATGTGGCTTGATTGAGTTACAACTTATTCGTATACTTAGAAATTATTGCACTTTCTATTTTTTAAGAACAATGCCTAAGTATCATAGTTAGTGTCTTGTTCTGAGCATAGGAGAGATCACCCACAAATGTCCGGGAGCAGCATCAAAATCTCCGTAGGCATACTTATCAGGACTAAAAGATATCAGTGATGAACCCGAGCAATAAAACAGGGCAACAAATACCTTGGGATAGCCGAAGTACGGAGCACTCCTTGTTGAGAAGATTCTCTTCCTCGAGACCCCAGACCAGACGACTCTTGTCCCCGAACAAAGTTCTCAGACTGTCTGGGATGAGATGGTGCCTGGTCCCAATCCAGCACTGAGATGTACTTGTCAGTCAGGATCCAAAAGCGCAGAAAATGAAAGCGGAACTTACGTCAAGATAACAACCTCGGCCTTGACAGACAAATTAGAGGAAAGAATAAGGAAAAATCAGCCTCTTCTTCCTTTTCCATCTGCTGAAAACAGTGCTCACTGCTGACAAAACCTCAGCGACACTTTTTCTAGTGTCAAGACCTTGAGTTGATGACCGGGTACACGACGTGAGGCAGCAATGGGATTTTTCATGTTTTGGGTCCCGAAAAAAGGCGACTGTCGATTCCTCCACACTGACCTCCTGATATTGCCGCACAATATATAGATTGCTTACAATTCTGACTTTGGCAGTGCGAGCTCAGACCTGGGGCTTTTTCTTGCTTCTCCATTATTCCCCGATTTCCGCGGGCCCAAACTCGGATCCGAGGAGCGGCATTGGTGGCGTAGCGCCAAGTGTCAAAGTCAGACCGAGGCCGAGGCGGAACTGAAGGAACCGAATATTTCAGGACTCGAGCGTTCATGCGACATCCTCGAGAGACGAGATATTCTACACATTGGAAAGTTTGTTTCGCCACTCCAAGCTGGCCCCAAAATCTTCAGTGCAGAAAGAGTCGTGCTAACTTCCATTCAAGCAGAACTGGTTCCCAACTCACGCTACTGTTGTGCGAGTGCTCGCATGGATACTATTCATCCTGCAAGTGTGGCATAACTTCAGTACCATGTTCAATTGGTCTTCCACTCAGTTTCGTACCAACTGTGGCGCAAATTCCCGCAAATGAGCTGCTAGGAGACAAACAGGAAGCCACATTCTCCATCGCCGGGTGGTAAGAAGTGTCTTTTACTTTGATCTACAATGAATCTAAGGTACAAAATTTCACTAGTCCCGAAGCAGCGTGCACTGGACGATACCTGGAAACACTGCATATATGAAGCGTCCGCCTATTGCAGTTCTCATCTTTTCTTTTGCCCCGGTTTCCATGTCATTGACATGGGGCAGTGCAATGAATGTCTCTCCTGACATGACCCTGGTTTTGGTAGGTGGGAATTGGGTATGATCTATGACGATGACAGCTGGTAAAGTCGCTCGGACACGTCCAACCGCTGCATCTATCTTGACAAGTTGTCGATTGTAGTCTCTTCTGGCAAAAAATAACGCGAGCATCTGATAATATGCATCTGGACTTCCTACTGTACCGGGTTCCAGAATTGTGCCACATTCACCTCGATGTCTCGTCCAGTCAAGGCGCTGGCAGACTTTGCCGCAATAGTAGGCGTTAGAACATCCACATCGTTTCAAGGTTCCGACTGTGGTTACAGGTATTTCTGGGCACTGTGCAAGGTTTTTGAGCTCGGTGAGGTGTGTTAGGGACATCACTTGTCTTTGGATTGGAACAACAACGATACTTTATGCTCAGTTTAAACATTGACCTGTCCCCAAGTCGGTCGATGACCTTTTCAAGGAAAGTGGACCATGGCGGCCAATCCGGCATAGGTACATCGAGTGAATGGCACCACCTTCTCATCTCGCGAAGGACTGCAGGATAGACTAGATATGAGCTGATGCTCACAAGGATCCTCTCTGCAAATTCAATCGCGAGATTACTGGGTCGATCAGTTTCGACAGAGCCGATCCAAAGAGTCTGGATGATCTTTGGCATGACTTTGGTAATGCCCGCTCGTAAGGCATCTACCTTGCCCATTATTTCTCCGATTTCCACCAGCCCATGGAGGAATCGGAGACTGATTTCAAATATGATGTACTTTTGAGAGCTTGACAGCGTCGCCATTGTCGTGGAATTGCATCGCGAGATAAAAGATATGAAGATTCCGATTCCATCATGGGAATAGAATTTGTGCCGAAGTGCATTCAACGAAATATCGCTGGAATCGGGAAAGCCAACCATGGTTGCAAATCCCAAGAAAAGACAAGGAATCAGCTGTGGTCGGACCTGTCTGTATTTTGTGGTTTGGACGATGGCATCCAGGATAACGTCGGCAGAGTCATCTACGTCCAGCATCACTGTGCTGAATTCCACTGGGACGGGAGCAAAATGCTGAGTCATGGATACGGCGGCAATATCAAGCATTTGAGTCACGTCAAGGTCGAGACGTGTCCCATGGATGGTCAGGCGGGTGATCAGAGCAACTAGACCCGGTGGTTTGAGGAAGAGTTCATTTTTGGTGGCTCCATCTGCGAGCGCAGGTTTCTGGTCTGACTCTAACGTGATGAACCGTGTTATTACCCGTACCAGTGTTTCGTAGAGCGCGGAATGAGACTCCGGCTGGCTGATCTTGAAATAAAACTCGGTCTCAATGACACGAGAAACGAGAAAAAGCATCCAGACATGAATGGATTCCCAGTCTGTCGAAAAAGCGGCATTCAGCTCGTCATTATGCGGATCATTGTCTGGTGTACCACCAGCAAAGATTGACAGAGAAGCAACAATGAGCGAGAAGTCAGGTAGAATATTGCGGATCGTTTCTGGGGTAATGATCTCCTGGGCTAGAGGGGGTGATTTGCGGAGGTTTCTAGCGGCAACTGGAAGCGCCTGATTCTGGATCGAAGTATCGCTCATTCCCAGTGATGCGAGATCTTCCAGAGCTTTCACAGAGCCTCTCGTTGCCTGACGAAGCAGCTATTCCAGTTTTTAGCAGCTCTACAGTGTCACAATGATCCGCTTACCAGTGCCACGCTCATGTCCCCAAAAGGTCGAGACTGATGATGGTTCCAGAAAATGTGTGTTCCCACGTGCTGGCACGATTTGATGGGTCTCAGATGTCATCGGGATTAAGTATTCCCAGCACGTGGAAGCCCCGCGTGCTGCATGCGGTTGTCATTTTTAACGACGCGTCTCATGTATGCGGGCTACTGTAAAGACATATATAAAACAGGAAAATAACGCCAACCGACTCCGGCTGGGAGTCTATGGAAATGGAGCTCGAAGAAGGTATGACTGGATCCTGCCGGACACGACGTTTGGATTAATCATACGACTTATAAAGTCTGTGAAGGAAGCAGAGACTCAAGGATAATCCGTCTCACGCTTCGGTCTTTACTTTGTTACGCCCTAAGGATCGTCTTTTCTTTATGGATCATCCCACCCGAGATTCAAGCTCTAAGTATATCCCACCAGCAACAAGTCATTTATCCCGTCCAGCTCTTCATCTCATCTGGTTTTGAGACTGGAATGAAAGCAGATCGACAATTCTTTAACCATTATATGTTCATTCATCCATTCATCTTGGGTTTCAATGTACTCAACTTGTGACCAGTGGGATAGAGGCCAACCGTTCCGGTGGCAGATACGAGTCCCCCATTGGTTACTCCCTAAGTTAGCAAACCCACAAACTTCACCAGGATCATATCCTTACTGTTTCACCACTGACACAAATGGATGGAAATATTAGTTTATAATCTGAGTACCAAAACAAAAATATGTAAAATAAATGAGAGGAGTGGCACACGACAACCAGAGTTGACGAGGATCGAGTTTTCCGCCAACAGGAATGCGCCAATGCGAGAAGCAACATTGAGCCAACTAAGAGCCTGAATAGAGGTCCCGAGATCAGAGGCACAACAAGTTGGAATAATATAGGGAAGACCACAGAGCAACAACCAGTAGAAGACAACTACAACGAGCATGGTGGTGGTGGAAAAGCAAAGGCGACGCTCTGATTTGAACCGCACTCACATGCATTTCGGCCGAAAATGAACTTCGGCCGAATTCAAAATTTGAGCACTGAACTTGAACACCGAAGGTACTTACAGCAGACTCTACTAACAGAATACACAAATATTTCTCAGCTGAACGTCAGGACAGTAGCTCAAATAGTCCGAAAATACACAAAAAAAGCAAGAAAAATAAAACAAGCAGAGAAACAAGGAGATTTGGACAGCTGGTCAACCATTGAGCTTGTCGGTGTCAGAAAGATCATCATGGTAAGGGAGACCAGATGTTGGCCTTTCTGTCTCCTAATACTGTTATGCCACGATGTCGTTACGAGTGGTGAGCGGTTGAAAAATCTGCATGCCGATCCTTTAGCTAATGAAATCACAAGACGATAAGACACCAACAGCGGGGAAAATGCTCGGAATGAATATATAATGACAGAATACTGTTGTCGAAGCCTCATCACAATGTCAAAGGAAAAGTAGACGCACATACTTTTGTCATGGATGCATGGAAATATCTAGCTCCATCGGAGTCCACAAGCTGCTGTCCAGAAGCCGCCAGAGGCCACGTCAGCGCTGTGGGATACCCGCACGTGAATATCCCCGACGGGTACTTTGATGGGTGTTTCAACAAAATGGCTCAGACCCAACAAACGAGCTCAACAAGTGGGGCTCGTAACACAGAAAGGAATGCTACCTGTGCTTGCAAGACGAGCGTCGAGGTCGTCGATTTAAATGGGAGCAGAGCGACGCTGCGAGCTAGTTGCTAGCAAAGCAGAGGCTGTGCCGCTGTCACGGGAGTATCCCCATTAAGGGCGGTCTTGGCGCTGGTCTGAATTTCGCTCACACCCAACAAACGAGCCCACGTGGGACTCGTAATTCAGATGATCTTCAGTATGCGGGTGGGAGAGACCCGATGGTCTATACAGATTCCTGGTGTTGAAATGGCTATGGGCTGCGAATCTATCCTTTCTTCGCCTCTATATACCTAGCATTCAAAGACCAATGTGCAATGCATCAGGTCTGGTGTATTCAGGAGATTGACAAAGATTCGGATAGAGTGAGCCAGTGACCGTGATTATGTTAGATAACCAGCCCACCTGTTATCGCTGAGCAATTGAAGAGGTGTCGCAACAGACTGTCTAGAGCTGCGGAAGTTGCAAGACTGGCATTTCATGCCATGGCTCATCAGTGGTCACCGGTCACTCACTGGATGCACATCTAGAACCGGCAGAGTGCTGGGTGCGAGCTAAAAGAAATCAGAAGTTTAGATTATCTCCTGACCCTGATTGTCTCGGATGACCGGATCCATACGAGTAGAACCGAGATTTTGTGATGATGATGAAATCGGTTGCATTTCGGGCCCGAAGCGGCCCATGAGCATGTACATGTTATCTAGTATCTACGCAGTCCTCTTCTTGCCCAAAACCCTTATAAACTAATGTAAACTAGAAAATAAAGTAGAATGAGAAAGAAAGATCCAACGTTTCGTTGTGAGCTATCGCGGCTGTGGTTATGCGGTCCTAATGTGTTGGCTGGATTGTGTCGTTGGTCGGCGTCATACCTGAGATGGTGTTTCGCGCTGAATTGTTGGTGTTTGCCGAATGATGGTGCTTGCAGTGAGATCGGTAAGAGGTCTACCGAGATTTTGTAAAGGTCGTGGACCAAAGCACTTTCTGGTAACAACTGTATAGAGAACATCGAATATATTGTGTCTGACTCCAGATATTGGGCCTACTCCATAGGGAGATGCACATATCCGAGGATTCAAGAGGTTGATAAAGATATAATGAGATAGCTCACTTGGATTCTATAAGTCAAGCAGTCCGGCAACATCCCATCTAAAACAGCAGAAGGTGTCAAGCGATCATGTCTCATCATGTTGACAAATTGGCAGAATCGGTGATCAGAATATTAGATTCCGAACGAGGTTCGCCGATCAACTAGACTCTAAATACATATGTCTGAGTCAGTCGCTATGTTTCCAAAGCTCAAGTATTGTAGGGGGTGGAGTTCACGGTTTCAGAGGAATCCTGGTCCGATTTCGTTGGACCAACTTCGAGCTGAATGATGAATCGTAAGAAATAGAGGGAATAAAGTACTACTGACCGTGATGAATACAGATTGCCTTCAGTCGAGGTGTCTAGAGCACTTTCCCAGTGTAAAACCGGCGTCTGGAAGACCTTTCGCTATAGAATCACTGGACAGCTTTGGCGTTGAAAGGGACATCATTCGTGACGAGGGAGATAAGATTCGTCAGAGAATTGCATTGTGGCCTTCCCGGGCTGACCAGACGTCCACGGGGAAAGAGCAATCAAGCGGCCCCATGTTTTGCGGTCCAATTCTACCAGTGTCATGAAATGGAAGACGTCGGCAATCATCCAATGATCAATATTGGATTGGTCGTCCAGGACCGTCCAGACTTTTTCCGTCGTTTAGGCTGAAAGCAAATCTGAACTAAACGATCCAATTAAGGAAAGTTCCAGGGTTGGACGGCGATACGCACCCTTAGAGTAGCGACAATGAGCCGTAGAGAGAGGTCTAAAGTCGCGTGCAGCCTCGGCTCTCGGGCACGAAAAGCCGCTGGCTGCAGCGGGTGAAATCTGACCGAACGGTCAATTAGCTTGCGGTGAGGGATCGGACCAATCTACGAACCATTCCAAAGCCTATATGAAGATTCTACGACGCGCTAGAGACGGCATGAGGGCTTCGTCCGTTCGGCTAGAGAACCTGTGCCTGGCTGCAGCACTGCAGCAGAAATCTGGACCAAGCCACCGAATTAGGTGGAATTGGAGAGGGAAGCCGCTTTAATCACCATTTAATATAATATCTGGTGATATAGAATGCATCAGAAGTCGCATCCAAGCTTGGTTTGACCAGAGCGAGAACCTTCTGACAGCAGCTGGAGCCTGGCGGAAACTGTCCAAGCGACCTAGTCAGCTAGACCTATACGTTTAGACCAGTTTACTTACCATTCTAAATTGCATCTGAAGGTATTTCGACATATGAGAAGTAGCATGCGCGGCCAGATCGTCCAGCTGGACAATATGCAGCTGCGGTGTTTTCGCGACGTTGTGCCAGGATTCGAAGGATTGAGGGGCATTGTAGCTTGAGGAATATATTTAAAGAAGATATGTGCAATTGCTAGATTTTTAGCTTGAGATTTGGGGCCAGGAGAGAACCTGCAAAATGATGGTCATCGAGGAGTTGCGTGACAACGTTACATGTCACGGGCGCTTTAAGCGCTGCTTGAAGACTGAACTCCAGTGGAATCCGAAGCGATTAGATGTCGAGTACAGACTGAATCTATATCGATTCGACAAGAACAAAGCATACAGCAAAAGAACAAAGATAAAGGATAAAAGGCAGTAGCTACAGAAAGGAAAGGAGAAGGTAAGTCATACAAAAGTTTTGTCAAATTCGGTGTTACAATTTCGGTTTCGGTTTCTTTGTGCTCAGCGGCAGCAGCCACAGCATTTCTTTTCGTTCTCGCCAGAGTCGTATTCCGCGCCCTGAGTCGCATTCCTCGCTCCCCAGAGTCATATCTTTCGCCCTTGTCCTGACTGGGCTCTCTTTTTTGGTCTACCATCTCTCTCTAAGCTCTAAGTCGCCGGTTCCCCATTCTCCGACATCCGTATCCGTTTCTTCACCCCCAAAAGCGCATCATCAAGCTCTTCCGAGCTCCTCTTCCTCGGCGTCGACGACGATTCCGACGCGTCTTTTGATATGGAAGGCTCCCGTCCAGAACCGAAACGCTCGCGTCGGCGAATAGCAAGCGCTCGAGCCTCTTCCTCGGAAATAGGAAAATATCCCTCAGGAATAGCACGCTCTTCTCGTCCAGAAACGGAAAGCTCTCCTCCAAAGCTCTCTTTCGGGCTTTCCAAGCCAGATATGCCTTTAGGACTCACGGACCCCGAAAGACTTTCAGCTCCCGAAAGATTTCGCTCGTGTCTTGCTCTCTTCGGCGGCGTACTAGGTGCATCTTCACAAGCCCTTTTGCGAGATATCGGGGTCTGAGGTCTACTTTGGTCCTGCGAGATCTCGAGCTCTGGCGAAGCCCTAGACGGACCAAGGGAAGCTCTGGAAGGACCAAGGATCCGTCGAAGAGAAGCTCGCCGTGAGGCAGAGGGTGGCGGTGTCCGTGAAAAAGCTGGTGTCTGAGCTCGTCTTGGTCTCTCTGACGCCGACAGAGACCTTCTGGACAATGGCGAGATGCTTCTCGAGAATCGACGAGAAGCTGCAGGAGAACGTGAGCGATGTCGGATGGGTGAAAGCGAGCGTTGACGCTTTGGTGACACCGAGCGCCTCCGACTCGGCGTGTCCGAATATTCCGAATCAAAGTCGCTCCCATAATCCTCGTACTCCCCAGTCCCATAATCGTCCAGCTCATAATCATCGTATTCCACCAGCTCTTCTTCTTCCTCTTCCTGCGCCAAGGGATGGAAGAGTCCGAGACGATGGAAGAGCTCGAGACGGTGAAGTCCCTCGTGAAGGTAAAGTCCTCGACGCTGGCAAAGTCCGAGACGATGGCAGAATTCTTCCTTCTCTTCCGGAAAGAATCCCTGCGGGTAGACCCGGTTCTCCCAGACGTCTTGCAACGAAAGTCGACGAGCGAGACTTTCGCTCATCTTGTTCATGAAGCGGCTTTTCCCCGTCTTCAAGGCCGATTTCCTCCCCGCCCGGGCTTCCAATCTCAATCTCGACAAGCGGAGGACTGCTAAGCCGATCTGGAATGACTTGGATACCTGGAATATCGTGAGCGAAAGGAAACATGAAAAAGGGTGAAAAGCTCACCTTTGGTAGCATCGTCGATAGCGTCGACTTGAATTGGATCGGCGTTTTCGGTACCAGCGGCATTAGAGGCAGCAGCATTCGCTTCGTTGAGCTTGGTCTGGGCTCGTTCGCAAATGGAACATCGGAAATGGTAAAGGGGAGCACAGGCTTCGCGCCATACCTGGACGGAGAAATGTCAGATAGGAAGAGTAAAACGAAACGAGCAAAAGTAATAGAAAAGGACCATCCAGAGCAAAGACGTCACGAATGAACCAGAAAGGCACAACAAACAGAAGAAGAAACATGAATCGAATAGTCGCCCAAAGCAAACGTGAAACCACGAAAGCAAAAGGTCAAAGAAATGACGGAAAACAAAGCGCGAAAAGGAAAGGACAAGGCAGAACATCGAGGGTCACAGCGAAGCAAATGAGAAAACCAGAAAGCCAAAGGTAAACCATAAAAAGACAAGGGAAATCGAATGAAAAAGATATAAGGAAGACGAAGAAGAACATTCGCTCACCAATTTAAACGCCTGCAAACTAAACTGCGGCAAATGCTTCACCGTAACCGGGATATACGGTATCGACGGAAGAAGGCGAGGTGGGTGGAGGACTGGTGCTACGGTGATTGTTATCAGCTTGGGCGCTACTGGTTTTGAAGCGCTCGTCGGAGAAGAGCTCTCCGAGGCAAGGGTGCTAGAGCTCTCCGGCGAGATTATCCGTGAGGATTCCGACGGAATTGACCTAGAGCTCGCGCTCTCCGAGAGAATAGGACCACTATTCCTCGAAATAGTCGGTTTCGAGGTATCAATTGCAGGTGGAGACGATGTCGTCTGCAATGTTGTCGTCGAGAGAACCGGGCTGGTCGAGGTGCTGGAGTTCGTGGAACTGTCGCTTCCCTGGCCTTTTGTCGTCTCATTCGCTTCTCTTGTCCGTGTCTCGTTCGCTTCTCTTGTCCGCGTCTCATTGCGTCGCCTCTCGACCCAATCAACTCCTTCGAACCAAATCCCTTCATCTCGCAGAGCAATGACGACATCTTCAGGGCTCATCCGCGCGGCTTTGATGACTGGATCCATGGGTGCAAGACGAGCAGCGCCGGATTCCTGCATTCCAGCCTCTTCCCCATCGTCTCTAAGCCCATCATTCGCCTCCAAACGATTCTCCGGACGACATTTCGCATCGCAGGCAGCAAAATCGTCACCATCGCTCTCCGATGCGCCATGAAAGTCTGCTCGCAAAGCGCATGCGACGGTGGAACCGAGCCAGTGACGATAGAAAACCGTGGGTGAATGTCTTCCTGGCCAGGGCGCTGTGGATCTCGCTGCTCTCCCGCCTCTTTTTCAATCGACATGTACGGTCCTGACAAGGCCAATCTGGTCCCTCGTGAATCTAGGAGCGGTATATCCGTACCACTGATCCGCTGGACTCATCCAGAATCCGTCGAGGATTCGCAACCTTGCCCAGTCCATCAGAGCAAGGTCTCTGACACCGTCGTTTTCCGTCATGTGAAGGAAATCGGCATCTTCTTCTTCCTCGGATTCTTCTTCTTCCTCTAGCGGGCGGTTCGACGGTATAGACGATGCAAAAGATATTTGGTTTGACGAGGAGGGCTGGAAGAGGGGATATGGTTGTCGAGCTGGTCGACTGACTCGAATCGGGGGGCCAGAGCCGCTTGGTTCAGCATGTCGCGTAATTTGGTATGCTTATTCAACCATTGGCGATCTCCGGCGATAGTAATGACATCGCGAATAGTGCCTTCTCCAAGCTCGATGAAGCTTTCCACGACGCTTCGGGTTTCATAGTCGGTCGCGCCGAAAACAGGCTGTAACGTCTATGAAATAATCAGAAGAGAAAAAGCTTGAATCACTATATACGCACGTTTCTCGTCCTCAATCCCAAAGCTTCTGTATCTGCCTTATGCTCTCTCGCCTTGACGTAGAGCCATTTTGCTCTACAGATCCTACAGGTCACGTCGATACCAGCGAATGTCTCATCGTCGTCATTCTCGCTGCAGCACAGCGCGTCGTCGGTGTCGTACCCATCATAGGCCGATTATCATAGGCGCCCCTGCTATCGAATCTCCCTTGACTCTGATAGCACGCCGCACTGTCCCTCAAACAAAGTCCACAGAACCTCATTCTCTTCTTGTCGTGCTCCTTGCACAAGGGCGCCAGTCCCAAAAGCGTCGTGAACATGGTCCCAGGTTTGACTTTTCCGGGTTTCTGATCCTTGATATCGATCGCGACATCGCGCTTGGCAGCGGCGAGACCATGGTTCGTCGATGGGTAATTGATCCTGCAGACGAGACAGGAAATGCTGAAGAGGGAGCGGAAATGGTGGTACGGGCTGACGCGAGACTGGCTGTGAATGCCCCCGTGAGAAGCATTCTGGGATGAAGAATTCGAATTCAAATGGGAATTGGCGCTGGAATGAGAGCCGTGATGGAGATAGGCTTGGGCAGCCATAAGGTCGAGCGGGTCCAGAAGCGCTGATGCTTGCTGCCAAAAAGGATGATGTTCGACTGGAAAGGCAATCAGTATAAGGCTCGACGACGATTCGAAACAAGAAGATGCGACGGAAGAAGAGGTGGAAAAAATGGAGAACACGGCGGACGGAGATCAAGGATGTAGCAAAACGGGAATGAAAGGAAACGAAAAGAAGAGACGGGGTGACGGAATGCCGCTGGAGCGATGAAATGAGGGATAATAGAACGAAGGGAGAGGATAATAAACGAATCACGAAGAGGACAAACCAATGAAAAGGATAATGAATGCAAGAAAGACGTACTGGCCGCCCACCAGCCTTTGCAAACTCGCATAACCCCTTCCACAGCTCTCGATTCTCTCACCGCCGCAAAAACCATCCGCGAATGCCAGAGATCGCGCGATTCCCATATTGAGGGAATATAGCCATGGTAGGCGAGGTTCCATAGGTGAAATGTTAGGATATGGCTGTATTTCGACGAAGAAGAATGAAGGAAGGGTTTCGGTGAAGAGAGGTTTCGATGTCGACGAACAGGTTTCGCGGGAAAGGATAATGAAGGGAGATTACGAATGATTGACATGGGATTATCGTGAAGGAATGATGGATAAACGCGAAAAGCGGAGGAACGACGGATTTGCGTGAAGGAGGATGACCAATGGGGGATATCGAGGATGATGACAATAACAATGGAAGGAGGAGATACGTGGATGGACATGTCGAGGATATTGGGATGCTCAACGGGTTCCAGTAGGCGAAAAGTCGAGGAATATGGATAGACCAGACGAGAATATACAAAAACGGTGGCGGCATAGAGATATGGTCGTACAATGAAGGAATCGTCGCGGAATGATGATATGGTCGTGAAATGAGGAGAAAGCCGAGGAATAATGGAATGGCGACACGGTCAACGAAACAAAAAACAGAGCAGAAACAATCAAAAATGAAGCAGATCAGTCCAGTTTCAAGCGCATAAAAGCCGAGACGAACCGTATGAGCTCTGGAGGGAGCTGGGGCCACCCTCTATGCGTCACCTTGCTCTGTAAGCCCTTTCTCCCTGGCTCTCGGCCTATAAGCGCCCGAATGCTGCGCCTGCGCGTCGACTATATCGTCCATGGCCGCTATATCGACCTTGCTAGACGTAACAGCGCTGGTTCTGCTGGTCGATATCGACGGAACCTCGACCTCAATGTCGATGGAAGCAGGAATGTCGACGGCTATTGGAATGTCGGCCATAGCAGCGGTCACGGTCGAGAAAAACCACGACGCCGACCTTCCATCTGCATCACCGCCCATTCGCATCCGCAAAATCATCCCAACGCCGCTGCATCCTCTCGCCAGCGTCACCTTCCGTCTCCCATCGTCTCAGAGGAGGTCCTCGGAAGCAAAATCATCCGCTGGGGAGCACGATGAGCTCGTGACCCAGACGCCGCGCGTATAAGGAGCGCCCATAATGCGCCTGAGGAGACGCGCAGGCAAGGTCGTGGGCATGACGTATTGCCTCTCATAACGATTGCGCCACGTCCAGAATAGAGGAATTCCGAGAATCTTTATATATGTCTATGAAAAAAAGGTCAGAGACAGCAGGCAAGGCTCAAACCGCTCGACGCACCTTGACAGAGCGCGATAATCAACAACACGAGAGCCTGAGCTCCATCGGATCTCCAGACGGCACCGTATAAAGGGAGGACGGACGCGAATGCAACGAGGTGGGCGGAAGGAAGAAAGGAATGGGAAAATTTACGAAGCCGAGCCGAATAGACCGGGTAGCGGAATCTCGGATCATCGGGACCTTTCGGTGATCGCTTTCGGAGACGATGTCCGGTGCCCTCATGATGAATTCAAATGGGTTTCTTGGATAATACTATATCACAGCTGGAATCAAAACGACGGGCTTTGAATGCATTACGAAGCGGAGACCAGCGCAAGTTGGTGGCGTCGAGCAATTTGGGTGTATGGAAATCAGTGCGAGTGGAGTCTGATAAGTCTTTCTCCCTCGCGACACCACCGAGGCCACGCCAGCGAGAAGAGAACCAAAAGAAAGGATTTCAAGAATCTAATGAAGCAGCAGCAAAGGTATGAGATTATGCGTCACTTCTTGAATCTCGGCAGAACAGAGCCCGAGATGTGATAGCAAGTCCATTGAATTATCAGCTTACACCGGTGTCCCGCTAAAACGTTGTTTGAGCCGAAATAGTGGATTGGGGGGGGAGAACCAGAGCGTACCGTAAAATGAGGCTGTACCCGAGACTACCGGAACCAATGAGAAATCAGGGTTGTTGATGAGATCTAGGGAGAGGAAAATTTTGAGGGACAAACAAACTTGTACAGATCTAGAGTCATAGGCGCCGTATGGCATCGCCCAGAAGCAATGATGGAGCTAAGATGCACCAATAGGATGCCGACACATGAGCATCTAATGGCGCGATAAGGATCAGATTGCGCACCTTTCGCACTAGTGACAGCAATGACACAATAGCGCATCAGGAAGATCACTGATCGCACCATAGTCTATCAATAAGTCCCCCGAAATCGCCGCATGAGCTCAGAACAGAGCAAATTAACAGACAGGAAGCCCTAGTTCAGCCCAGGAAGACCTGTTGGGATGTGTACAGCCGTTGTGAACTGTTGCAGTGCCAAATAGTGGTGTGAGTCACTATAAAAACGACCACAGGCGCAAACAGTGGAGTGAGTCACTATAAAAACGACCACAGGCGCAAACAGTGGTGTGAGTCACTATAAAAACCACCACAGCAGCAAACAAAAGTAGTGTGAGTCACTATAAAAACCGCTACACGGCAAAACATTAACCAAACATGCAGCGACAGACCAGCCAACTACATTTCCCCTGCCAAAACCCAGAGCTCTATAACACGCTATATAACGTGACCTAAACATGAGAAATGACAGATAATGTCACCATAAGATCATTAAAGTCCATCCAACACGTCATAATCCATGATGGGGAGCGTAATCTGACATGGGAGTAAGGCAAAGGGGGGAAAAAGGAAGCAAGAAAAGAGTCTGCTAAGTCCCTCAAATCCCAATTGGGAAACCGGAAATTAATTAATAGTAAAATGGCGTGGGACAGATTACATAATAGCTAAGTAAAATAGTATATAAGAGCCCTGTTTTCATAGTGAAATATATCTTCTTTGTATCCCCCAAGAGAGAGGATAAAGGTTGGTCACCAGCAATATTCAAGTGAAGTAAGAACCAAAGGGTTGCTTACTCTCTTGTAGTATTGTCCAGCAAGCAGACTTACAGTAAGTCTGTTTATTGTCTCCTCATTGCCGGCCACAGTGACCAGCATTGTTTAGTCAATTTTTCCGGTATTCAGCAAGACCTTCAGTATCACACTCAAGACTCAAATTCTCAGCACTCTCAGTATTCAGCAAACCTCAAGTTCAGCATAATCATCTCTTCACCATCACCATTGTCATTGGAACTGCGAGACCTACGAATCACACAATTCTTGTTCTTTCTTTAAGACTCTGTGTAACAGCAGTTGTCGTTCACTGGGTCCTGGTCGCCCTATAGTGGATAAAACGAAGGCGGAACAGGCTTTGCTTGAATCATTAGGACCCTCTAAACTCTAAGGGCAACCTCAACATCATCCAGCATAGGAAACTATAAGCTCACGCTTATTGTAACCTCTCTCCTTATCGCTGGTATTATCATAGGGATCACCGAAACCCTCAGAGTCAAGATCGACGATTATCACAACCCGTACCGACGTTCAATAATTCCAACAATCTCTTCATCCTAGACGTGAAAAGTGGTGAGTATCTTACGACTGCTAGTTTGGCTCAACATTAACTGTGAAACGGTCCCTACAAGTATACCTAGCTCGACGAACAACCTCAGGTCCTAAGTTGCCTAAACGCACCCTGAGGGAAGTGTTGTATCTTTCGGCTAACAACCAAAGTACGCTACATTTCTGGAGCCCACCGCGAGGGAGCTAACAGTTTATCATTGACCTCACTCAGTTTATCATCTACCACCCTTTTCCGTCACCCCCACTCAGTCCTGTACGGCGAAGCTATTGCGAAATTTTTCAAGTCACTCTTTGACTTCAAATTTGAGCGAGTCTGTGACACACATACACACACAATCATCAACAGTTATCAAGTCAAG
The DNA here is from genome assembly GCA_029320655.1 of Mycena floridula. Lineage (NCBI taxonomy): Eukaryota > Fungi > Basidiomycota > Agaricomycetes > Agaricales > Mycenaceae > Mycena > Mycena floridula. The sequence continues at coordinate 101,360 of JARIHS010000116.1, forward strand.
TCAGTTATTGTTTAACTTGATTATTATTTGTGTTGATTATTGTTAAAGGCATACAACCTCCATCTACTATCCAGCTATCAACCATGTCTTTCACTACACCTGTTGAAGATGTTGGTTTAAGTGCTCAAGGTATGACATCTACCTCGTATGGTAAGACACGTAATGTGCAACCTTATCCTACAGCATATGAACCTGAGCCAAACAATCCACTAAACCTCAGGCTCAAGTCTTCGACTTCTGCAAACTATAATTCACCTGCCGAGACACTTTCGGAGATACCCTCCAGTGACTCTGATCTCACCAACTCACCTCACATCCGCAACCAACCAGTTAGGATCATCGCACCCAGCACTGATGGTGATGATCACTCCCATCACCGACACAGGTCGTACAGTCGTGGTCATTACCATGAAAGAACACCTGAAATGATGCCTTTCTCTTCAAGTAAAGGTGCCCCCAAGAAGTTCAAAGGAGACTACACCTATATTCGAAAGTTCCTGCGACAGTATGTTCAACTCTGCCGAGTCTACAATGTCACCACCGATGAAGAGAAGTGCGAGAAACTTCTTGATTATGTTGGTAGGACCGAAGAAAAGTTCATTGAGTCCAATATCAACTACATCAATCGAGACTGGGACAGTCTTGAGAAGGATCTCTTGCATTTCTATGATGCAGAAAGAGTTGATACTCGCTACACTTCCAGAGACTTGGGCAAGCTTGTTCGCAAGTGGACCAAGAGAGAGATGGGTAACCTCGAAACTTGGAAACGATACAACCGCCAGTTCGGAACTATTGCTGGTTGGCTGCTGGCCAAGGACATGATCACTGTTCGACAACGTGATGGACAATTCTTTATGGGGATCGAACGGGACCTCAGAGAGAAACTCCAAGAACGTTTCATCAATCAGAACAGAGGCGCTACTCTCACTGATCCAATCCCTATGGCTACTGTCGACAAAATGATCCAAGACCAATTCATCCGACACAAATATTACGATGAGTTGGAAAGGTCTATGAGAGGCAGAGGTTACAAATCGACAAAGTCCAAGAAACGTCGAGTTTATGATTCAGACTCTGATTCTGACGAATCTGAATCTGAGTCAGAAAGAGAATCTGATTCCTCTGATGAAAGCAACTCTGATTCCTCTGATGACAGTGACAGTGACCGAGGTCACAAACACAAGCGTCACGCTAAAGACAAGAAGAAGAAGCTTACGAAGAAGAAGTATCAGCGCAAGTCTAAGCGCGATGAGGATGATGATGAAGATGATAAAGATGGTAAGTCATCACGTCATACTAAAAAGTCTCACAAAGCTGATGCATCTGATTTAGAGGACATTGTTGAGGAGCTCGTCAAGAAGCGACTTGAGCAAGAGGCCAAAAGGAATGCTAGGGGTAGAACCAGACCAGAGCACACTTCTGAGCCTGCACACAACAAGACCAAAGCTCAGAAGAAAACTCCTGAGGCCGCTGACCTTGATACACTTATCAACCGACTGGGAGAAATGTCTATCACTGATCCAACATATCGAGGGCTGTACACTCAGGCCTATATGATTAACCCAGTTGTTGCAAAATTGGTTAAACAGCCTCCCAATCCCAATGAGACTAATATGCCTATGCGTCGAGGCAATATGTACAACATGGCTGGATCACGACCTATCCAATCTGTACAAGTTGCACAACAACAACCGCATCAACACCAACACCAACAGCCACCTGTTGTACAGTCAGTGCAAACAGGACCACCAGTTACTGGGTCAAACCGTATTCCTGTTCCTGGAATGGGATACCAAGGAGCACCTGCTATGAACCATAACCCACAGTATCACGAAATAGGATGCTTTGGGTGTGGTGAAGAAAGTCACATGCTACGAAATTGTCGACGTGTAAATGACCTTGTGAATGAGGGAGTTGTCACTAGAGATGAATTTGGTAAGCTCAGATACCTTGATGGAGTACCAGTGCAGTCGCATTAATGGTCTGTACCTTGCAGATTCCATCGTAAGGACTATCAATGCACAAGCACCAGCACAGACAAACTTTGTTGCTGAGACATCAGAATTCAGCAATGGAGTATTGCGAGTAAACTGGGCAGGTGAGACACAGCCAGCCCAAGTTTACGCAAGGACTGATAATGAAACAGGTGCTGGGAGAGAAGCTCGCAATCGAGCGAATGATAAAACCAGAGCTCCTCCAAATAGTACAGTCTGCAATTGGTAGAGATATCCGTGCTGAAACACGTCCGCAAACAGGAGGTGCACCAAACCAACCTAGACCTGTGAAAATAGGTCAAAAGGCCCCTGTACCTCAAGAAAATGCGATGCAACAACGAGCACCGTATCGCACTTCTAATCCGGAACCAGCACCACGAGAAGGACTTCAGACTAGAGGATTAAAACCAGCTATTGTTCCTCTTGAAAAGACCGCTGGTGAGTCATCACAACGAGCAGATCCTAAACCTGCTGAACCTGTGCCTGAACCTGTGCCAGCTGATGTTCGTAGAGCACGTTTCCATCCAACACAGGACGTCGTGATGAAAGATGTGTCTAACGGTCATGCATCCACCAATGAAACACGTAAACGACAGCCTCGACAAAGTGAGATACAGAAACGAGTGGACATCAAAGCTCTCACTCGTAAAATTCTGAAAACTCCCATTGAAGTTACAATGGAGGAATATTTGGGAACTTCACGCGAGATGGCCGAAGAAGTCACCAAAATGCTCAAGTTCAAGAATGCAAAATCTCTCACTGAGGACGAGGCAGTGCTTCTCACAGCTTTACAAGCTGAGATGTACAATCCCGAGCCAGACTACTATGATGGGGACAGTGAATCTGATTATTCAGATCAACCCACTCTCAGTACGCCCATTATTAACATCGCAATGAGCAGAGAATTGACATTACCAGAAGGTCGTGATAGAGCACCGCTGATTACTATCATCTTTGAATGTCAAGGAAAACCAATCACAGCTATACTTGACAGCGGATCTATGCTCAATATAGTCCTGTGAAGATGTCTTCGCTGCTTCAATTCGTTATCCAAAGAAAGCAGAGGAAAGGATCACCATGCGAGATGCGAATGGAAATGATGGAGAGCTCGTTGGACTTTCACGAAGTGTTCGGCTCGACATTGGAACCATTTCTACTAGAGCAAACTTGCACATAGGTCCCACCACTTTGCCTTATCCAATGCTTTTGGGACGACCATATATGCTTGACAACAAAGTATCCATTGATGAGCGAGACGAAGGCACTTATGTCATCTTTGAGCCTGATGGACAGGATCGCTGGGAGTTATTCACCAATCCTGCTGAAATTGGACGACCCATCACTATGGAGGTTCAGATACCACCTTGCAGCCATGATCAATGGCAAGGAACATATCAGCGACAAAGAAGTGACTACAAAAGAGGTCACAACTTTGGAGATTGCTACTCGGTAGTGGGTGGGGAAGATTCCAACAAGCCCAGAGTATACCAGTTAGGCTCACGTGAGTCTCAAACTACCATTCGCCCAAGAGACACTATGCTGAAACCAAGCACAGAAAATTGGCACTCAATTGGTCCAAACAAGGACAAGTTGACTGTACAAGACCTTGATGCTGAAATGGGAGTCAAATTCATCATAATCCGTTTCGGCACAATCGACATCATGGCCGAAATCGATCTTAGTCAATCATCAAATATCATGGGAGAACAAACCCTTGCATATGTCGATCCTGTTCGTTACAGCAGAAAAGTCTGGCTTGATGGTGAATACTATAAAGGAAGGAGCATAAAGTACAAATATGCTACCACAACCGAAGGTTTCACTATTCAACAACATCCACCATATGCTCTGCGACTAGGCAAAGACTGGTACGATAGGGTATACCTACCAACGGAGCATGGAGTACCGACACATCAGGAGTTTCTCTGTGGACGAACTCACCATGGAGTGGAACACAGCCCTGAAGGACCACTTATGTCACCCTGGACTCGGTCAGATGTTCAGAAAGCTGCTATAAAGCGCTGGACAGATGGATTCAACAATGTACGACTTCAAATGGCACATACATTCAAGTGCTATGTTTGTGGTTGCTGGAACCCAAAGCACAGTCCAGTACAGTGCTGGGTGAAAGAAACTTTGGACAAAGAAGTTTTTGCTGAACCCAACTTACTGCACCACTGGGACTTGGATGAGAAAAGTGCTATAGAACGAGGAGAGGCTCTGCAAGAGCACATCCAAGTACTTTTTGAGGCTAATTGGGTCCCTGCGATCACGGATCCATCCATCATCAACAACCTCGTATCTGTTGATTTCCTGGCCGTAGTCAGTGATCTTCCATGGAAACGTGATCTCCTGGAACCAATGAGTTCAGTTGGAGGCATAAGAGTGACCTGCGAAGGCCGTAGTGCTGTCGAAGCCTTTGAGGTAACCAATGGGACACCTCAGACTCTCGTATTTGGACGTGAATGGATGCAGCGATATGCAGATCTTCTTCCAGCTGCACGTGATTCTGCCAAACGAGCAGCACGAGACAAAGTACAAGGGGTATCTGAATCAACCAAGCAACCAGAAAGGGAAGCTATGGATCAACAAGATAAGATCACTACAGATTGGAATGGAATGATGGCGACATACATGAATGGTCAGTCCCATGCTAAGATGAAAGGAAAAACAACTGATCTTAGTATTCCAGAAATTCAAGGACCTCTGGATTCTTTGTTTGAGCTCCCTGCAACTGCACCAGTAGTATGTGCAGTAATGGACAATCAAGGAATGCCAAATGGGGTACCAACTATGCCCACCATCCCAGAGTTTACACCAGAAGAGGGATTTGACTTTGGACCTACGTCACAGTTCGAAGCTGAACGACGTGAGCTCATACAGTTCCTCCAAGAAAGAGAGAGCCAAGAAAATGAGCTCAACATGCGAGTTTCACACTCTCGAGGTCATGGGATTGTTATGCGACAAAAGGAGTCGACCCTCTGGGCACCTGTCCATGAACGCCATCGAATGCTCAGCACTGAAAGGAACACAGCTCACATCAATGGATCATTGGGACTTCCAAATCCACATGACACCATGGTGGAATTGGCCAAGCAGATATCTCAGCGTCCAGTATACTCCATGCAGGATCCTCGAATTTCTCAATACAGACAAGGGGTTCATCGAGCTCCAATTCTTGTTGAAGGAGTAGCATGGAATGCCAGAATTCTTGTTGGGCATCGTTACAACACGATATCTAAAGAAATTATCGATATCATTCCTGCACTCAAGAGATATTTGCCAGGAGTTGGAAAGGGAGAGGAAGATCACATATACCCTCTCATCATCGATTGCAATAATATCGAACTTCCTCTGGAATTTATTGTGACCAAAGGACTCCCTCATGACATATGTCTGGGACGAGATGCTGTTGGGGCATTCATGAATATGCGCCAGAACCAAAAGTTGTCAGGAAGACATGACGACAATTGGGAAGGCACCGGAGAACTTGCAAATGGGGAAAAGATTGCAATTACATTCAATGGGTACCAGACCAAGGCAACTCTGAATATTTCTAGAGCAAAGTCAGCCATTGCTCTGGGAACTCTACGCAATATCCTGAAACGCACCAACACAAATTGGACAGGAGCATATCTGCACGCATTGCCTGATGCTCACATAGTTCATGACAATTTCGTCATTTACTTGGACTTTGAAACAATCGAAGGCCTCAGATCAGACATTCAACTTGGTCGAGACTGGATGAAAGCCAAAGTTCGAGATATGCAGTATCGAGAACAAGAAGCTCTTCGGAAAAGCATGGTCAATGTTTTCAGTGTGATGGTTTTGCCAGAGCCTGAACTGGATCACAACATGCCAGAACCTTTTGCTATTGAAAGTCAAGAGATACCAGAACCCGAGTCTGAAAGCCAGATCATGACTTATGACGAGCATGTTCGCAACAGAGATGCTGAGGAAGCCCAGTATGAATTGGATAAATTCATTGCTATTGGCATTAGGGTTTTCAATATTCCAACTCGCATTGAGGCTGTCTATGCTCTACAAGGTCAACCTGCATCTGTCGAAGCATGGGTAGATGAGCTAGAACGCTCAGTTGATATCGTCCGAACTCTCGATCAGAGGGAGCGAAACCGAGAGACAGATCCAGAGGACTACGACCAGGACGATCCCTTCTTGGCTGTGCTCAAGCATGCTTGGGATAAAACTGGACGAAGTGACGAGGATTTCCATCATAACAGGAATCTTAGTTGGACATATGGCGATATGCATCGCTATAGAGTCAGCAAACATCTAGGAGATACCATCGAAGACCCTCCAACATATGATGATGCCAATTTCACAGATGTTGGAAGCAGAGTTTACTTCACTCAAGAAAAGATTCGAGCTGAAGGAGGAGCCGCTGGAGTAGCAACAGGCTCGGAACATGGCCTGCGAGTGAAACCAGCTATGCGACCCCTGGGTAGAGATGTTCAGCGTCAAATGCAGAAAGACAGGAAAGCTCGAGAAGCTCATATCCATCCTCTGAACGATCTGGCCAATGAAATCGAACATCTTTGGGCAAAGGGAAATATCACAACATGGGAGCTGGGTGTTTGGTTGTCATTTGACCAGAACCAGCTGAACGTAATGGTATTTCCAGCCAAGTCAGCCACTCGACGAGATATTCCAAAGCCAGCAGATCCTGAGGACATGGTATATCAAACAGTACAATATGTCTGGATGAACTCTGGAGCTCCAAGTCAAGGATTCAGAATTGCACCTGACCCTTACGAAGAATTTGGAAAACTCCGCCGATGGATAATCAGAGATGAACCTGCTAAAAGGTATGTCCCAGATATGGTTCTTACCTTACAAGTTGCTAAAATAATTCTCTCTGACAGTGAAGTGGACGAGACCACTATTGATGGCTCAAGCAACGAAGGAATACCATATGATCCTAGCCAATGGGGTGACGTAGACCCTTGGGGTCTCGATGAGGTCCCAGATGATCTGCCAGCTGCAGAAGATCCCAGCACATGGGACACACATAATGCAGATGACTCACCGTCTGAAAAGGAGAGCTATGCCAACAGCAGCGAGCGAGAACTGGATGAACAATTACTCTCAGAACTGGAACAGATCAGAGAGCTACCTGACCTTACTCCAACTGTTCACCTCAAGAAGTTGCATTGGATTGCTCAACAGTTCAGACAAATATGGGCCACCCAACCTCAGCCCTGCGCGAAAGTAGAAGTTCGAGTCTATGCTGAACCTGCATTCATCGAGCTCAAGTGGCCTGAGCGAGACCAACCAGATGTTGAACCTCAGTGGATCAATCAGCAACCTGATGTCCTGCTCAAGAGCCTTGCTAGACAAGTACTTGGTTCATTGGCCCCGACTAAGGTCGACAAACGTGAAACTTGGCATTTCGAGGCAGGAGCAGTAGGCCTCGATCGCTACTGGGAGGAACAACAACTCATATGTGATTATGGTGAACTTCCGTTAATCACTGATGGCTTGGATATCGAAATTGTTGGACCAGACGCAAGCGAAGTGATTGAAGGGTTAGCATGGAGAGTGCGAGAAGTTGTAAAACGAACTGTTGAAGTCTGGAATGCTCGTTCCAGAGACACAGCAATCAGAGTTCGTGCCAGCAGAGATTGGATGGATGCTAGAATTGAATGGAACATAGACCACTGGTCTCAATTCCAAGTTCTATCCCTCGACACTCGTGCCTCACTTGGCAGAATCATTTATTACCTCCTCAGTGACATAATGGGAGCAGGAGCTTTGCATTTTATCGACCATGAACATTGCTATTGGAACCCCAATGTGGAATGGTGGAGTTGGAAAGTAAACATGGATAAAATCAGGAAGGTATACGCCAAAAATCCACAGGCCTTCGATGATATCTCCAACTATCATAGTGCCACGAACTCTTGCGAAAATCTAGACTTCGATCCCGATGAGTCTGGACCACCTCATGGACTCCTGTCACAATTAGTGGAAGTCAAAAACCGATTTGATGACCTCTGGGACACCAAGAAACGGAAAAGCAATGTTCATACAACAGTCGACTTAGAACGAGCTCGCATTGACTTTGTCCAGGATGCAGAAATCATCTGGGGCAATGTCACTGATAAAGGGTTCTCAACAATGCACGAACTGGAGGAGGTGTTCTTCACAGCAGCTCAGGACATATTCTCTAGGACTACACCACTGGTCGGGAGAGCATAAAGTGAAACGAATGCTTGGATTCCGTTTTCATCCGACAATTTGGGGGCTTGATTACCGAAACACCAGCAATCGTAGAATCAGAGAGTCCTTCAAACAGGACATTCTACAGGATGCTGCAAAGAAATCAGGTTCGCAATGGAAAAGGTTCAAAGAGAAATTGTCTCGTAAGACGAATCGAGCAAAATTTGTCTCATCAAACCAGACGCCCAGCACAGACTCAGACCAGGACGAATCTGACGAATGTGGGCACAGAATGTTTTCTGTGAGACCTTTGGATGACAGTGAACCAGGAGAGGAAGAGTATGGCAAAATGGAATGGTTACATAATGAACCAGACAGTCCAGCATGGCTCAGGAAGTTGTCTACTAGGGCGCGAGGAAAGCTGCCTGAACGACCACCAACAACACCAACATATGGACTATCAACATTAGATGTAACACCTCAAGTTGCCCAGGTTCATTCAGTACACATTGTGGAAAGTACACCTGCCACAGAGCCAGAACCTCTCAGGGACACAGAAGAGGACAAGGAAACCCAATCAGGTATGCCAACAATTATTGAGGCATGTGACGACCTTGTTAACCTCAATTCAGTAGACAATCAAGTCAGCCATGACATTGAAGGACAAGAACGTGTCAACGAAACAGGTAAATTCTTGTTCATTGAAAATCCGAAACATTCAGTTGACGACAAACTAGAAAACACCACTGAAATAGACAATGAGTCCTTTAGCACTCAAGACGAGCATGACATCGAGGTCCGCAGTGTCACGCCGACTCAGAGTTATGACCACTGGATCCCTTCAGAACACTGGCAAGAAGTGTGGGATAATGGCTGGCCTGAAGCTACAGCTGGAGCTCCTCTCGACTACACAGAGAAACTCAGAGACATGAAAATCAAGCTACACAAGATGGCCATGCGTATCAACCAGGAATGGCATGACGCTCCCAGACATCGCAGCATATCAGTCAAAACACAACAGGATGGAACTGCATTCTCTATAGAATGGGGACCAGACTGGAGAGTTTACCAAGTCGGAGAACAGTACAACATGAGATCGGATCTCGTTGACATCATGAAAACAGCTCGTACAGTGGAATTCGAATCATTCTACCTTGACGAACTGGAAAGTGATTACTCCTCGTCATCATTGGGTGATGAACTATGGACATGGAAGCTGAAAAATCACTCCAAGCTAAAGCCCAGAGCTTACAAAACCGTCAGGCTCAATGATGGGGTGATTTGGAATAACGAAACACTCCAAAGTAGAATGCTCCAAGGACGACTCAATGTCAGTTCCAAAAACAATGACCTGTATTTTGGAGGACGCATTGATGTCGCAAATCACTTCCGTGCTCAGATGGGACGCACTGCTCACCAGATTCAAAGCACTTGGGATCAGGAGCATCCAGATCGTCTTATGCATATTTGGACCACCAAAGATCATACCGAAATCAGAATGGTCATTGAAGTCAGCAAAGATTGCCCAACGACAGACGAGAGTGTTCTTAGAGATGGGCGTGAGCTTCGAAATCTCATCCATGACGCTGGAGAAGAAGTTTTTGACAATGATCTTGCTGAACAAGGCAAAGAGACTTACAATCCTGAGACTGGAGAGCTCGAATTCCGTTGGCGACCCAAGCCAATCGTTTACGAGAACGAGGAACCGAAACTGCATGACAAAATCGTACAATGGAAGGGCAATGGGACTTGGATTGCAAAGGCCTGGGACGAAGTTTTGCATACCGCAATGACTCGTACCCAAATCACTGGCATTTCCCCACCATTGACTAAAAATGGATATGCAGATACCAGCGGAATGGAACCTCCATTGATCATATGGGATGAACGTCACTACTTTGGGATCTATCAAGATGGAGAAATCTATCTAGTTCCTGAAGGGCGATATGGACTCATCATTGCGGAAGAATTTCATGAGGAAATTATGGACAAGTCCAATAAGTTCATAACCGAAGTGGATGTCATGATTGATGGCCAAGCAGTGAAAATGGATTTCATATCACAGCAGACCAAAGGAGGATTCAAACGAATGCAAGGTCGCCCATCGCATGTCTATGATGGATACACTGCGCATCTTGTAGGACGACTTTGGGAGGATAAACTCCAGGAAATCCTTGGAATGGAAATTGAAGCTGCAGGAGAACGGATGGGGTACTCATTTCGAGTCAATAGACTTATTGAACGAAATGCCACGGTTGCTGCATCAAAACGACCCTTGGCGATTCATGTACTCGCAGCTCAGGTCCTCGAGCCAAGACCTGATATTCCACTGGGCCAACCAGAATCAAGCCAGGATCCAGAGGCAGGAGACGGATTTGGCACTACAAGTCATGAGGATATACAAGTTACAGTGGAGGATTATGGTACGCCACATCTGCCATTACGACGCCAAAGAGCTTACTCTGACCTTACGAAATTAGCCCAAGTCACTACCATGCCCGAAGTGAACCTTGATCTTACTGCCTTCGAAAGCCTAAGCATATCGGACGAAACTGATCAAGAAGCAACACTCCCTAAACAGGACATGCCGCACACTGTGAAGGTAGATATAAAGATCAGCAAAGAATCTCGTCTATCAGCACTAGTCATACCTTCAGTTACGAAGAACATGCTTCAGCGATCTGTCGCCAGATGGTTGACAGGATGGGAACAAGGTGAAATCGATGATCTAGATGATGGATATGTCTTCAATGGTGTCCCGATCACATTCTGTGGACATACTTACGAGCTACAAATGACGCTCGTGGAAGAAATGGACTATGACATAGTAATCGGGAAAGACTGGGACATGATTGGAAAGAAATCGGCAAAGGAGATGCGAGACCTAGCAGAAAAGGCAAAATCAGAATATGTCACAATCAAGTGCAAGGTCAAGCTCGCTAAAGAAGAACAAGAAACGACAGCAGTTTTGTGCCCACAAAACATGCTAACAACAGTTTCAGAAACCTTCGCAAAGCGAATGTCTGGTTTGGACACACTAAAAGCTGGTTGGTTAAATGTGGCAGAGGAGTTCACACAAATAACAGTCACTTACCTTGAACAAACCATGACAATCGCTGCCGAAATCATTTCAGGAGTTCCTGGATCACCGGACCTATCACTAGGAAGAGATTGGCTCGACCGGCAAACTGATGCGACAGTCCGAATTGTTTCCGTTGATCGGCACGAAGTCAACGGCATAGCAATGGACACTTGTGTACAACTCAGTGAACCAAGTGCTGTCCTGGTAATAATGGACTCGGAAGCCGTTGGTGGTGACACTATGGCATCTGAAAAGGAAAAGGGGATGCGGGTACGGAATGGACCAGAAGTGCTGCACAACAGAAAATCTTCTGAAATTGGAGAAGGAATTTGGTCCAGGCTGGCAGTGCTAAAATCAGACTGGAGAGATTTCGTGGTTTGCGAGCAACAAGAAATTGAAGCCCAAACTGATGAAATTAACAACTGGACAGTGCACGAAGGATCCAGGCTAGTACGATTCATAACCAACCAGCAGTACCCCGGAATAACTCCGGAACAGCGCCAAACCATTGATGCATCACTTATCGCCGCCGCCCAAGATCCCCGATTGACGCCCAGATCCCGTCAAAGATTAACCGCCTTCTATGCCGAATTCGCTGAGAAGACCCGTGAACTACGGAAAAGAGTTTCCGCATTGCGAAACAATCTACGATTAGGACTTGAAGGAGAAGGGAATTCAGAAGAACCCGCAAAAAGGGTCCTGCTGAAGAAAAATGGATCAGATCACTCTGGTTCACATAATAACATGGGGCCCGAAGAGCTGGGACTCATCCAATCAAATGAAGTACGCACTGATGGACCCCAAAAGGGATCCCGCCGCGGTAATAACAGCCATAGCAACCATAAAGAGACCGGAGTAAACTGTCAAACACAGCCATTGGCTGCGCCACCGATCTACAGATCTACAGATGCAAAGGATAATGAGCGTCTAAGTAAGTCAATTATTCACCCTAAGAATCTAGCACTTACAGCATATGATTCTGTAGAGAGCATAAAGGAAGCCCGAAGAAAGGGTCTGGAAAGAACCCTGGAGGATCCAAAGTTTGTACCCACAGCCGGGTATAAAACCTTACCTGCGCCGCAAATTTTGGAGGCACCAGCTGATAGTGTGCAATTTTTCGAGGCTCTGGACAGTGTGGACAAGCATAGGCAAGAATTAATGAAATTTGAGGCCTTAATACGAGCTAGAAAAATTGGGCTTGACATGGATGCTCAAAAACTGGAGAGACTCACCGGGCCTGACCCAAAGCAACCAGTGCCACCAGAAAGGATCCAGAACATTGGGTCCAGCCTAGAAGGCATGGCTGATAATTTAGGGGCAGAATCGGGGCATGGAAGCTGTGAGTCAAACCAAAATGTTAGCCAAACTAAAGCTAAAATGTGTACCTTTACAGATCTAGAGCTAGAAAATTTCCTTATGGCAACAAGAAGGATTGGAGACATCTATTCTGAGCCAGGAAAAGCGGAAATAGTGCCATTGAAATCACTTAGGCGGGAACCGAGAGCAACAGTGCCGTGCTTCCTTGAGGCACAAAGTTCTGCGGAGAAGGAAAAGGCAAAATTTACTGAATTGGAAAGGGAACAGATACAGATGAATCTGGCTACCAGAAATAAAGCACTGAAGGCCAGCCGTTCATTCATAAATAACGGTGTGAAGGAAGCAGAAGGCCAGAATCAAGCCCCCGCCAAATCCGATCAAACGATGTCGGAGCCAATGGCCGACAAATCTGATGGCTGTGCACCTGCTATCACTCTCCCACCAGCGACAGTCGCTGGCAATGCCAGCGGCTGGCGTCTCGACCAGGTCCGAAGCCATCCCTACTACAGCAGTGCTTATTTTGTGGATGTCGACGCCGAGAATCACGCCAATCACATTTCACTCCAGTCCATCGCTCGAATGACGCGCAGCATCACCGGCGACTCGTACACCCCAGACGGCGGCAATTACAACGAGATCTACGTTACGGTCCGAACAAATCCATTGACAGACAATGAGATCGTTGTCAGCACCCTAGTCGCTACCTCGGTATATGACCTGTTCGGCGTAGCTGGGGAGAAAACAGTAATTTTTCGAGCCTTAAAAATTGGGAGACAGTACCTGCATTGGGGAAGGAGCAGAATACAAAGCTGGGCTCCTTATATGTATGGGAAATGCTGCAGACGGCTTCGGTGAGCAGATTTCCGTGTCAATAAAAAACCTGGGCTTACAAAAATCAGATCATATCATTCAGCCCAATCATCAACTCTACAAGGAGATTCACGAGTGTCTTGAGCAGCTCAAGCATGATCTAGAGCTTGACGCTCACCTTGGACCAAATTTGTACGACTATGCGCAACCCCTCGACGAAGGATTATTCGAGATGGTTTCGGAAGGGGCCACGGGACCTATCGACACCCGCCAGCTGCCTAAGGTCCAGTTAGACACAAATCTGGTCCAACTGTATGACCTTACCCGCCCTTTTCCACCAGAACTGCGAAGGCATTTGCGTAAAGAAGTCCCTAATCTCATCCGGCGAGAACAGGAGCTAGCATTCGGACCTGTGGTTACAGCACCAGGCCCGAATTACCATATCCAATTGGCCAGCGAGCTTGCGCGCCGATGTTTCATGGTCAGCGAGAAGTCTCGCACCGAAGCTCATTTTCGGCAACCGATGCGAGCTAGTCGGGACGGACTAAAGCACTATACGCAAAATCTCCGCCTTGTTGACCAAGAAGCTTTCATCACCCTTGTAACCGTCCAAGTCCATCTCCATGGCGTCGATGCAACCCAGACGTACCCGGAACAGCTAAACGTCACAGCACCATTCAGTCATCTTGACCAGCTACTGCGTCTCACGTTCGAGCCAGTTCCGAAGGGAGAATTTGGGGAGCCCAACTATCTGGAGCGCGAATTTCAGTACAGCGCCGAACATCTACTGAGTCTCCAGCCCCGAGAAAGACCAGAAACGGCCGGAATCGCCTACAGGCCAGCACCAGAAGTAGAGCGATACTTGGCGGAGCAAGCATCCAATCCTGTTGTCCATGTCACAGCCATCAACCGAACTCAGACGCATACCCTTATCCTGAACAATCCCGACGATTTCGACAGACGACCCCGAAATGCAGCTTGGGCTCCCGATCCTTACAGAGCTCATTTAGCCGACCTTATGGCCAAGCTCCCTTTTTCCACCATGATCTGCATTCGAACACCGTCAACTCGTCGAAATGCGGCAGTAACGTTGAATAGGGAATGGGAGAAATTACCAAAGATATGCCAGGACACAGTGAGCGCCCGAGGGACCTCCTGCGTTCGCTCAGCAGGGTACAATCCCTACGTGACCGATTTCCTTCGATATAACGTCGATAATTCAATCAGCAAAGAGATACCGGGCATCGATGACTCAAATTTCATTGACCCCCAGCACTATGCCCTTGTGCAGCTGCCTAACGACTATTGTCTCCGTCGGGTCGTTCCATCCTTACCCTCAGGAACAGATATTGCCAGGTCGACCGTCAATTTGGACCCTGCAATTGTTACAGAAGGTGCGTCGCCTGTTTCTGGTACGATGTATATTCCTGACAAATATAATCTAGTCGCATCCTTTATTGACGAGTACACTGGGATCTTCCCAACAAGCACGAAAGCACCATCTTCGGTCCCAGCGACGACGGATGCTCCCGTTAACCCAGCAAACCATTCCGAAGCTCGCAGGAATACAGACCAAGGAGTGAGAGAGAGGATAGGCAGCGCAGAAGGAAGAGACAGCAATCCAGGTGAATACGAGAACATTTTCATTAATGTTGACTCATCTAGAATTTCCATAGGCCTGGACGTCGCTGCGCGAGACTTGACAGAACGTCGGCCGAAGGCCAATTCGCTGCCAAATCCTTTCGCACAGTCTCTCTCTTGACGCTGACCACACCACCAGCGGCCAACAAGCAAGTTTGCAGTCCAATGTTAACTGCGCACCGTCACCAGAGGAGCTCGAGGAAGGAGAAATACGAGAGCTAACGATAAATGGGAGAGCATGGTTCGACGTGAGAGGGTCATCACTGAACCCAGCGCCATCGGCAGCGACAGCAGACACCCCAAGTCTTTCGGCGGACCATTTTGGAGCTCGCAGGAATACAGACCCATTGGGAAGACAGAGCACAGAAGAAGGAAATAGCAATCAAGGTGAATCTGACAACAATTTTATTAATGTGGAATCTTCTAAAAATTCTGTAGGCCTGGACGTCGCTGCGCGAGACTCGACAAAGCATCGGCCGAAAGCCGATTCATTGCCGACACCTTTCGCACGTCTCTCTCTTGACGACGACCACGTCACCAGCGCCCATCAAGCCGTCCCACCAGCCATTGTCGACGATGCCGTGGAAACCAGCGACCTTGAAGAAGGCGAGATTCGAGAAGAGAGAGAAGATTGGAGAGCAGGAACGGAACACGAAAGGAATGGGAAAAATTCGTCAGAACAGGGAACAGCGCCCAGCAGCCGAACCCGTACGTCGTCCCAAACTCCTTATTCATCATGTTTCTCATGCAGTTTCTCAGCATCCGAGAAACGTCGAGACTTCAGCAGCGACTCATCAGGCGGCGAGGAACCACGATTCGTCACCGAACGGCCAGCGCTTACCCCGACTATTTTCAACGACATTCCTCCACCGGGTCTTCCACCTCTGCCCGCACCTCGTTCCATCGTTCAGGTGCACGCTGTGTTTGCTCAGGACAGCGAGCGCCCATCAGGACCGTCAAATTCGCCTGTCGGGAATCATCGAACAAAGAGAAAGCGATTCAATGCCCATGAGGACCAGGGACATGATGACCAGCCGTCAGCAGTCGAACGAAGCTCTTGTTCTTGGCGCCAGTATAGCCAGTCTTGAGGAAAGACCAGCACTCGGTTCGCAGGTGCACGTCGAAGACATTGCAATGGCAAGCGCCCAGGATTTTCACCAGTCGAGGAAGCCGAGACGCAGCTTCCTCGAAGACCAACCAAGCGTCAGAAAGTCCCCGCTCTTCCGACAAATCGCCTTACCCGAGCCCAGTCCAGAAGACGAAATGCAGGAGCTTAGGACGTTCATCCGTCCCAAGCGCCCGCTCAACATTTCCGTCACCGACAGCGACGATGGAGACGACGAGCTCAGCGAATACCTCAGCACAGGAGACGGAGAAGAAGATTTGGACAAAGAGAAGAGAAGAGAAATAGGTGAAGACAAAGGAATTATGGCCGAAGTGGCAACTGGGACAGACGACGATTTCCTGTGAGTTTTATGTTGATGACATGTCGAGCTGGAAAGCTGACTATTACCTTGCAGCAGAGCTCGTCAGTCTAACCAACAAAGCGTCACTTGGACCTTCGGCCATCGAACAGGACATGGACACCTCGACCGACGACTACACGGGACAGTACCGAGCACCAGACGCGTTCGACGAAGCTCGGGACTACCCAAGACCATTGCTGAACGCTGGGGATCCAGAGCGCCCAGTCGTCATGCGAGGAGCTTATACGCTCGCTCAAATGGTGCATTTCTGGGAGCTCTTCAATTACAAGGTCTCGTTTCCGGATAGCAGAGCGACACCACAGCAGCTCCAGGACGCCAAATTCATTCATATTCCATCCGCCGTGCGAGATGCATCAGGGTACCGAGACCATGCCAAGTTTACGACGGCAGTCTCGGGAGATCCAAATCCCGAGTTCGACATCCAGCAATTCAACCCCGAATACATCCCTGAACCCGACCATGTCCTCTATCGTCCCGAGGAAGTACGCCGACTCATTTGTGTAAAGCGCTCGACGCTGGCTAATTACCCGCCTTCTCTCGACGACTACAGGCTCCGGATTGGACGAGAAATCGAGCAGCAGAGTCCGGTTCGTGAACTGAGCCAGAAAGTCATCGCCACCTGCGACGAGATCATTGAGGGAATAAGACGAGTTCGTCCAGGGCTTACGGACTACTGGATGCTCGAGGGAAATCGTTCGAGACATCAGGTGGAGCATCGACAGGACCGGGCAGAATTCTTGCGATACCAGGAAGTCGGGACGAATGAGACTGTCGTGGCTTTTCCCGAGCTTCCCCAGGTCGACACTCTCAACGCTTACGAACCACAGCCAGCAAATACACATGAATTCCTAGAATTCATTGTGCCAGTAAACGCAGACCTCGCCGAAGCCACCTATTCCGGCGACGAACAAGAGGAGGAAACGCTGCAGAGAGTGGAGAATCAAACACGACGATTTCGTCAGGTTTCCAGTGCCCCGACCCGAGTCCATGAATCACCGATGATTCCATTCTTATCCGTACTACGACAAGCTAGAGGCGATATCGAGATTCTGACCAAGAGCCTCGTCACTATGCTGCGCTTACCCTCCTTTCGCCACGTCATCGACCGCATCCCCGAGGAACATCCAACAAAGCACTACTTCCGTTTTCATTGTGCTTTCCTCCGGATAATCGAGAAGGGGGTCTTTCTATCGCTCCAAGGGTTCAACGTGGAGTGTCTCCACCAACAAGCGCCGGTCTCACGCTACGCGCTACCGTCGTCGACAAGGTACCGACCAAGGAATTCTCTTCTTCTCCCAGAAGAAGATGAAATGCTCTTTCATTGTGCCACATTACTCGAGCATTTCGGTTTGTTCGCAGCATCAAATTCCATTCGACAAGTTCGCGGAACTCACCTTTGGCGCCCCAAAGATGTTCGGATGCTCTTGCGGCAAGGTTATCTTGACTCGTTAGACTATTTCGACCACCTCGGTCAACGATCATGGGTCCGAGAGCACGAAGAGATGAGTTGAAGGCGACACGACGGTCATCGAAGTTGACGGTCGAACTATCTTGGGCCTTGGGTATACGGCAGTTTTCATTTTTATCTTCATTGTTCATTGTTTCACTGTTCCAATTACAATCACCATCCCACAAGTGGCGCTAACGCACTTCCCATCAGTAAGTCTTGTCCGACAGACCGCGGAATGTCTCGCTAACCTCCGAAACAGGAGTCATATTGTTCCAGAAATCTATTCGACACTTCCGGGGATCTTCACAAGAGAAGAAACCTTACTGGCCCGCTGTATTTTACCTATCATTTTTCTTATCAGTGGCGCACTTGCAATTTCTGTACTTAAAATTGCAAACAATTTATTAGTTTCCTTACATCATTGGGCAGTGGAAGAGATAGTCTTTAGGCAAGGTAAATCTGAGATAAATTCTGCAGAAGAAATTGCAGAGGACTTGGGAGCAAATTCGGCGAGCTTTGTGACTAAGCAGTTACAGTCACAAAGTTGGTCGGAAGGCACATCGGAAGACACAGTTAGGTGTAAGCCCAAAGTAGATCAAGTTATGAAGAGAGGTACAGGTTTAAAAGTTCCCTGCGGGATGGGAAACTTGAAGAGCATCAAGTCAGACTTGAATAACAATGAAATCAATCTAGTGGGAATTCCATTGCAGTCACACAGGTGGGAAAGTGATCCGTTAAGGGACGCCTTTATGCAGAAACGACTTGATGTGAGAGCCGCAGAATTGAAGGAGAAGGCCAAAGTTCCCTGCGAGCCAGAGAACTGTACGAAAACCAAGTCAGACTTAGAAGAAAACAAAGGAGACGCCACAGAAATAACCTTCCCAGCCATTCCTGCGACTGAACCAAGGTATTTCTCAATTGACGATTACCAATTTGAGGAAGGAGATATCGTCATATGTCCTACTGGAGACATTAAAGAGAAAACAAAGCCAGTGAAACGACTTGAGGCATACTGGTGCCTATAAGAAAGTCGCTAACCGAGCTATACCAGTGTCTGGGACCTTTCCTGAAGAAGCAAGAGTTCGACGAACGATACCTGGTGACCCAATGAAAACGATGGAACCCCTTCCAGCTTTTCCACCAGAATTCGTACCAACAGAACGACTTACCAAGGAAAGAATGAATGAACTAAATGTCAATAAGGACAACTTCCTCTGGCCCGAAGAGGAAAAATTGTTCAAGCACATTCTTAGAGTCAACGAACAGACACTACCATACGAGGAAAAGGATCGTGGGACCCTAAAACGATCTTATTTCTCTGATTATATTATGCCAACAATTCCTCATGTACCATGGGAATATCGACAAATTCCCATACCACCAGGGATTGCGACAAAGGTTATCGCATTGCTAAAAAGCAAGATTCAGGCTGGCGTTTATGAACCAAGTCAGTCATCGTATCGCTGCAGATGGTTTTGTGTAGTCAAGAAAAGTGGCGACCTGCGAATAATTCATGACCTACAACCTTTGAATCGTGTTTCCATTCGTGATGCAGGAGGACTACCTCGAATGGAAGAATTTGTTGAGCAATACGTAGGGATGGTATGTTGTACCATGTTTGATCTCTTCTGGGGATTTGATGGACGTATGGTGGATGCCAAGTCTCGAGATTTGACAGCTTTCTATACACCACTGGGGCTTTTGCGATTAACAGCTTTGCCTATGGGTTACACAAACTCGCCGGCTGAATTTCAACACTGCATGAGTTTCGTACTGCAGGATGAAATTCCAGAGATCGCAAATATATTCATTGATGACCTTCCAGTTAAGGGACCACGTACCTGGTATCCTGACAAAGACGGAAATCCAGAATTACACCAAGAAAACAAAGGCATCAGGAGATCAATTTGGGAACATGCTAAAAATGTCAATCAAGTAATGCATAAAATCAAGTGCTGTGGCGCAACATTCTCACCCAAGAAAACTGAGATATGTCGTGCTGAAGCAATTGTTGTGGGACATAAATGCACTTACGAGGGTCGTTTTCCTGAGGACAAGCGAATCGAGAAAATAGTGACATGGCCCCAACCGATCACTACGACAGAACTCAGAGGTTTTATAGGACTCTGTGGGACACTGCGAATATGGATTAAGAATTATTCTTTAACCATGAAAGCACTTACCCAATTGATTGGAAAGGATAAATTTTTAGTATGGACAGATGCTGCCCAAAAGACTTTCGAGAACATGAAAGACTATGTCACATCTGCCCCAGCCCTTCATCCCATCAATTATGAATCAGAAGAGCCTGTTATTATATCTGTCGACACATCATATCTCGCTGTGGGAATGATCCTGTCCCAACGAGACGAGATGGGAAGAAAACGACCAGCACGTTATGGATCAATTATGATAGGAGACGTAGAGAGCCGGTATTCACAAGCCAAGCTGGAACTCTATGGATTATTCAGAGCCCTCAGAGAATGGAGATTATACATCATTGGAGCTAAAAAGTTGCAGGTTGAAGTTGACGCCAAGTACATCAAAGGTATGATTGAACAACCAGACCTAATACCTTCAGCACCAATGAACAGATGGATCAGTGGAATTCTTCTCTTCGACTTTGAACTCGTTCACGTACCAGCAACTGAGTTTAAAGGCCCTGATGGACTGTCGCGACGAAGGCCAACTGAGGAAGAAAAGAAAGATGAAGCTGAGCATCCATATGATGACTCTTGGCTCGACGATATTGCTTTGTTCTCGCAAGAAGTCGAAGGAGAAACTTCTGAACAAAATGATGTCATAACAGAATCTGAGCCAGAAGTTGAGCCAAAACAGCTCAGTAAGCATGAATCTCTTTTAAGGGACATCAAGAGATTACTTGAAACTGAGAAAATGCCTGAAAGGAGTTTCAGCAATCAACAGGAGAGAGTACGTTTCTTGAAGAAAGCGGAACAATTCTTTGTGAAACACAGACGACTGTACAGGCATCAGAAAGGGAAGATGCCCCAGCTTGTCGTACTCAATACCGCAAAGAGAGAGGTACTCATCCAACGAGCCCACGATGAACTTGGTCATCGTGGAGAATTGACAGTATACGAACTGATGAGAATTCGCTTCTATTGGGCCACCATGCGCAAAGACATACACCATCACATTGTGTCCTGCCATGAGTGTCAAATAAGATGCATGAGAAAAATGCAGCTACCACCTACAATATCTACACCTTCGACGCTCTTCGAAAAGGTTTATCTAGATATTATGTTCATGCCAGTGGCCCAAGGAAAGAAGTATATTGTCGCAGCAAAAGATGACTTGTCTGGTGTCACAGAAGCCAGAGCTCTAGGTAGCCTGAAAGCCAGATATGTCGCCACGTTCTTTTGGGAACAAATTTATTGTCGATACGGAGCCATTGGACGAGTCATAACTGACAATGGAGCAGAGTTTAAAGGTGCATTTGAGGTCCTGGTACGTCGTATGGGAGTACCTCAAGTCAAAATATCACCTTATAACAAACATGCTAATGGAGTTGTGGAACGTGGACATTTTATACTGCGAGAAGCAATTGTCAAGTCATGCGAAAAGGACGGCCAAGGAGGAATCAAGAAGTGGCCTGAAAAGCTACCCTTGGCAGTATTCGCAGATAGAGTAACTGTGAATGGTGTCACTGGCTATTCACCGTACTATCTCCTCCATGGTGTCGAACCTGTTCTATCTTTAGACTTGGCCGAAGCCACTTTTATGGTTGATGGATTCCGATCAGGAATGACCACAACTGAATTATTGGAGTTACGTATTCGCCAGCTAGAACGACTGACCAGAAGATTTGGCACACGCTGCGAGGACCCTGAAAAAGGCTAGGATAAGATCAAGAGAGCAGTTCAACAAACAATATGCCTTGCGACTTCAAAAGGAAAGATATGAGGAAGGCGACCTAGTGTTAGTTCGCAATACCAGGTATGAATCGACCTTTGTCCAGCTTAAAACAGAGCCCAGGTATTTGGGACCCTTCGAAGTTGTACGACAAACATATGGCGGAAGCTATACGTTAAAGGAATTAGATGGGACCGAAATAAGGGGCAACTTCGCTGCCTTCCGGGTAATACGTTATATCAGCCGGCATAGTCCAGAATTGGAACTGTTGACAGACGAAGGAGATGTACCAGACGATGATGAAAAAGAATCCGAGAACGGAGACCCAGAAGCAGGTTCTACAGCTTCTGAACCAGAGCAAGACGATCAGGGATGGAGCTCAGGCAGCAGTTAAAGGCCTGATGACAATCTCTAACCTAACTAAACTCGGTCAAAATAACGTCATCGGAATTCTGAACAATTCAAAGCATAAAGGTAGAGAAAGACGCACTTTCTCCCCAGCCACCATGTTGCTTTGGAACAAAAACCGCGATATTCAGCCTACTACCTTGCTCACGGGTGAAGGACCTTTCTTCCTCTTTGAGTTCATGCCCAGTAAGAGGTTGCTGACAGTCGAGAAACATTTGGACGACAATCAGCACAGGAAGCCCAATCGACCACCTACCTTTGCAGTCGAGAAAGCTTACTGGCGCTTGCAGCCATATGCTAGCTCAGACACAAAAGAAGGTCATTTTCCTATTCACCAAGGATTGTATCGTCGAGAACGTGGGCAGTACTTCCCCATGCTCGATGAAACAAGCTGCCCAGCGAATGTGCTCACCACGGTCATCACGTACCCTCGAAACAGTGTGTGGCTGTCTACCAAGGAAGCAGCTGAACGAACTTGGAGAATCCTAAAAGAGACTGGTGAGTTTAACAGTAAATATTCTACCAGACGATCAGTAACCACGGAAAAAGGAAAACGAAAGGTCAACTCAGACAACCTGGAATTGGAGGAAGTGGAGTGCAAGCCACTACCGCCACCCATGACCTTGAATCCAGGAGAACCTAGGCTCAGAAGTTTCATGGGCGATAGCACAGTAGCACTCTCACCCACCATCTCTCGACATGATCCAAGCTGTCCTTTCGCATTGTCAGGCATGTTAGTATCCAAAACCATCAACTTTCCTGCCCCATACGACATCCTTGACGTTCGCCACAAAGTCAAGGAAGGTGACTCCATCTATACGCCATTGCACTATGGTAATGGAACGATCGGCGCTGTCAAAGGTTACTACCGAGGATTTCTAATTGTCGCAGTACAACACGACAACCACCATCCTCGCGATCTGAAAGCCGATTATCCAACTCACCATTTAATCACATGCCACATGTACGAAACGAACTCAGCACAACGAGTTCGATGTCGTCTATCGGAAATGCGGCCACAGCCCGGAACCTTGGGATATGACTTAGCCAGCTCACCAACCAGCCAGTCCATTGTCGAAATCTGGACAGTTCTTTCCAGAACACTGCAATGGTGGAAGCAGAATTATCCTATGTCAACGATTGCATATGACCATCAACGACGACTTGACTGCCTGTATCGCAGGAAGATGTTGTATGCATTCGTGTTGCAAGACAAGATGGAGAAATTAATGCTCGAATTGGATGCAGATGCAGAGGAAGAGTCATGGGAGTACAATCTGTGCGACTTGAATGCTGGAAATATTTTGTGGTAGAATGGAAACGAAATCGGCAGGCTGGAGATAGCCAAAATAATATCAATTCAGCTTCTATTTATACTCACAACCGGCAGAACAATCAACCGCCGGACCGCTTGGTAAACAGGTAATGTGAATGCTGGATCAACGGCTAGAGCATGAGACCTTATCAACCGGGCCGGGTCAGATAAGACACGATAAGCAATGATCGGAATTGTGTCAGTTGTCATGTCAGACTGTCAAACCGGGCCGGTGGCTCAGAAACATCAAACAGCCGGTGAGGAGTCAAAGCTATAAATAGGGCTGAAACAGTTGGGAAATATTCGTCAATGGTAAAACATCGCCAAGGTCTTACAAACCTGTCAAAATTGTATGGGACAACAGCGTGGCACAAAAGAATAGAGGGAGGAAGCAAGCATCACTGACTAAAAGAAGAAAAATGGGAGACTTGACAGAACAGACTCGAACATGCGACCATGTTGACACTCCAACACATAACCAGACGCTGGAGTCCGTTGTACCAAGCACTTCCGTGAACCAATGCTGATAAACGAAATCTATGACAGGCAGCATGACAGCTGGCATGTATCTAAATGCCAAAATGATCATATGCTATGCCATGTGAATAGAATGCTACAAATAGAAGCCTTACGACAGACTTCAGGATTCATTCACTAACATGGATTTATGTGATAACCAGCACTTTAATTAAGGGAGAATTAAAACATGGGATAATATATGGGAGTCATCTGAAATATGGGTCAAAAAGAGTGAAGTAGGCTGGAATGATTCCAACCTAGTAGGGCCATACACTGGAATTGAATAGGTCAGCTGAACGATGAGACGACAGGTAAGAAGCTCACCCGACATAAACTGGCACTTAAGTGGGTCAGTGAATGGGAATAGCCAGCTCATCTATCACAGGGCAATCCTGCGCCGAATTAAACATCATGTCTATAACTGAGAAACGACAAGGTCAGTGCAAGGCATATGTTTGAGAGAAAGATAACGCACAGGTATAATTCTGACTATAATGGTGACCTCAAAGCCCAGAAAACATCTCCAGCCTTGAAGAACGAGATCTGGAAGAGAAGAGAGTTAGAAAAGAATAAGAGAAAATTCCAGAAAGCGACATACCGAGAACTTGACGAAAGCCATGCCCAGATGACAATCCCCAAAGTCACCGAGCAGAGCAATCGCTGAGGAGTGTCAGCTATGCTGAGGGAGACAAGAGAAGCAGAATGGGAAACTCACCTAGCGAAACAAGCGAGAGAACCCAAGGCATTTATACGTTTTTGACAGCAGGGAACCTAAACAGGCAAGGTCAAGGCATGACAGGTCCTTGCAGGCACAAAAATGGAAGTCACCATGGAGGCATGGAAACGATCCAGATCGGCTATTCGAAAAGGCTTGGCCGAAATGCCGAACAATACAAAACCACACGTGTAGATAGAGATCAAGAACAGAAGCCATGCATCTAGTTCAGAACCATGCATAGTGCAGATCTCAGCTACAATCTGGAAACGTGTTGTAAAAACCACCAAAGAATGCTTCTGCAAACGTACTTGGAGAATAAATGAGCATCTATGCAAAACTAAGAGTTCGGGCTTTTGGAACTCTGTGTCATCACAGAAGCATGTAGTATGACAACTTCCAACCTTCCAAGTCACAGAAAGTATAATAACAGTGCATGGTCAATTTCATGGCACTAATCAAGTTCTCCCCCTGACTGGGGACAGTCAATTTAAAAGTTCCCTGCGAAATGTCCCACTAAAACGTTGTTTGAGCCGAAATAGTGGATTGGGGGGGGAGAACCAGAGCGTACCGTAAAATGAGGCTGTACCCGAGACTACCGGAACCAATGAGAAATCAGGGTTGTTGATGAGATCTAGGGAGAGGAAAATTTTGAGGGACAAACAAACTTGTACAGATCTAGAGTCATAGGCGCCGTATGGCATCGCCCAGAAGCAATGATGGAGCTAAGATGCACCAATAGGATGCCGACACATGAGCATCTAATGGCGCGATAAGGATCAGATTGCGCACCTTTCGCACTAGTGACAGCAATGACACAATAGCGCATCAGGAAGATCACTGATCGCACCATAGTCTATCAATAAGTCCCCCGAAATCGCCGCATGAGCTCAGAACAGAGCAAATTAACAGACAGGAAGCCCTAGTTCAGCCCAGGAAGACCTGTTGGGATGTGTACAGCCGTTGTGAACTGTTGCAGTGCCAAATAGTGGTGTGAGTCACTATAAAAACGACCACAGGCGCAAACAGTGGAGTGAGTCACTATAAAAACGACCACAGGCGCAAACAGTGGTGTGAGTCACTATAAAAACCACCACAGCAGCAAACAAAAGTAGTGTGAGTCACTATAAAAACCGCTACACGGCAAAACATTAACCAAACATGCAGCGACAGACCAGCCAACTACATTTCCCCTGCCAAAACCCAGAGCTCTATAACACGCTATATAACGTGACCTAAACATGAGAAATGACAGATAATGTCACCATAAGATCATTAAAGTCCATCCAACACGTCATAATCCATGATGGGGAGCGTAATCTGACATGGGAGTAAGGCAAAGGGGGGAAAAAGGAAGCAAGAAAAGAGTCTGCTAAGTCCCTCAAATCCCAATTGGGAAACCGGAAATTAATTAATAGTAAAATGGCGTGGGACAGATTACATAATAGCTAAGTAAAATAGTATATAAGAGCCCTGTTTTCATAGTGAAATATATCTTCTTTGTATCCCCCAAGAGAGAGGATAAAGGTTGGTCACCAGCAATATTCAAGTGAAGTAAGAACCAAAGGGTTGCTTACTCTCTTGTAGTATTGTCCAGCAAGCAGACTTACAGTAAGTCTGTTTATTGTCTCCTCATTGCCGGCCACAGTGACCAGCATTGTTTAGTCAATTTTTCCGGTATTCAGCAAGACCTTCAGTATCACACTCAAGACTCAAATTCTCAGCACTCTCAGTATTCAGCAAACCTCAAGTTCAGCATAATCATCTCTTCACCATCACCATTGTCATTGGAACTGCGAGACCTACGAATCACACAATTCTTGTTCTTTCTTTAAGACTCTGTGTAACAGCAGTTGTCGTTCACTGGGTCCTGGTCGCCCTATAGTGGATAAAACGAAGGCGGAACAGGCTTTGCTTGAATCATTAGGACCCTCTAAACTCTAAGGGCAACCTCAACATCATCCAGCATAGGAAACTATAAGCTCACGCTTATTGTAACCTCTCTCCTTATCGCTGGTATTATCATAGGGATCACCGAAACCCTCAGAGTCAAGATCGACGATTATCACAACCCGTACCGACGTTCAATAATTCCAACAATCTCTTCATCCTAGACGTGAAAAGTGGTGAGTATCTTACGACTGCTAGTTTGGCTCAACATTAACTGTGAAACGGTCCCTACAAGTATACCTAGCTCGACGAACAACCTCAGGTCCTAAGTTGCCTAAACGCACCCTGAGGGAAGTGTTGTATCTTTCGGCTAACAACCAAAGTACGCTACACCGGCCGATGTTCTTACTCCAGATTTGTCGAAATTACTGCGGACTTCATGGCCTTGGTGATTGGAATTTAGTCATGCGCCGTATTCGCAAACTCGAGATAACAATGCTTCCTTTTTGCTCAAGTCTGCAAAGGCCGTTTGGACGAGAAAGTTACCCGGTAGATTACTATTTTAAGAGGACCATGACCTTGTGTCTCAATTCCACCTCCAACCAGAGCATAATTGCGCCCAGCAATTAGCGTGAGTCAATTGTGAACAGGCCCTTTTCTTTGCATTAGTCCGACAATCCTGGCATCAATCCACGAACTTTACAGATTCAGATGATGGTCAATACAAGGTAGAAAGCACAACAGTACAACATTCAGAACAGATAGTAAAGATACAAAGATAAGAACAGCGAAAATGTAGCGGAAGAAGAGATTAAAACACAGCTAGAATACACAAATTGAAGTCATAAATGGGACATAGGCAGTCGAAGTCGAGGGATCTCAGGGGTGTGGAGGGAGGGTCGGATCGTTTGGCAATGTCATCTCGCGGTCATGGCAGTGTGGGTCTGAGCATGTTCGAATACCCCGGTCGTTCACGATCACCGAGACAACCGTACGGCCGGGATTATATGTTTGCCTAGAAATTCGGCGACGTCAACAGATGGGACACAATCCCAGAAGCTGCCTGACAGCCTCGGTTTGGGGGTATCCGGTCGCAACAGGATGTTTGACGGCCTGGGCTTGGGATAAAGCTGGCGGCACCCAATAGTAGTGCCAGAGTCCGTTGGAACCCGCCTGACGTTTTACGGGACACCAATGTCCAAGTTCCTCTACCACTGCTCCATGCATGTAAGCTTTGATTTTCTCATAACTTGCCGGAGCACGGTGAATTGCAATTAAAAACCAGTGGCGGTACTCCTCGGTAATGAATAGATTCAGAAAGTCCAAGGCCTTTCTATCTTGTTCAACGGCAGCCAAATATTCTTCCCGGTAATTTCCCTTAGAGTTGAGCCCATACACGTCGTTCCAAGCGATTTCACCTGACTGGCTCATGGAGAGATCAGGAGCATACGAGTTCCAAGTTTGCATGATTGTAATGAGAAATATATTTCATCCCTCTGGTGGCTTTTATACTCTGCTTCATGTCTGGGCAGTGCATGTAGCTGTACAACAAGTACAAGGAAGAACAAGGAGAACAAGGAGAACAAGGCTTCAATGTCAATGATGACTCAATAAACAAGGTCAAAATACATCAAAGGAGCTGTACAAGCTGGTACAATCTGCCGGCATGTGTCTGTTACGCCACATCTCGAAAAAAACGATGAAAGAGGGTAAAAGGGCGCTGAGTTGCAGTTATAGTCAGCAAATGAAGAGAAGAAACGACACGCATGTTTTTACCATCCTTTTTTGCACGGTCATCAGAACAATACCTGAGGTACGATCTCCTGGACACTCATGAGTCGGCCCGAGGCAGAATAGCTTCAAGGATCCGTCAACTCAAATCACATGCCAGCGCGAAAGAACCACTGATTCTTGGCTCCGCAGTCAGTATGTTAAAGGCGCTCAAAGAAAAGCTTGTACAGCTCTTGGATATACTTATCTCAATCTTCCTCGTTCCTTGTCTTGATGTCACTGACATTCTACCCTTGTTCTTGTTCTGCTGCACAGCCTCCTCTCGCCACTTTACTCGCCACAACTTCAATATTTCGTGGCTATCTACAAGATGCTAAATGAAGGCTCTAGAATTTGATCTCCGTGGACAAAGGGCCCGCAATTGACCGAAGGTACCAGCACTGCGGTACCGTCTGCTGTTGTGAAAGTATCTCTGATAATAGATGACGACTCCCGTGATCTGATAATCATCGAGTCATGGTGCGATCACAAAGCAACTGTCAAGGAAAAGAACAAGGAGCTCAGTGTTCAAGAGAACATTGTTTCCTCCTTCTGTCGGGATTGCCAGTGGTATGTATCCAGTATTTGCGCCTGCTGAAGTCCATAATTCAAGATTTGATGGGTACCTAGGCGCAGTCTTCATTCCTGAAGATCATCCAGCATAACGATGTCATGGCTTGCCGGCATTCTTCTGTTTCGCACCGTCGGTCACCTAGGATAATGTGGCCTATCACACCGCAGTAACTTCATCTATGATTTGCAGTGACGTTCGGGACTCCGAGTTATAATGCACGAAAATCGGTACATGAATTGCAGCATCTGCTTCCATTACTCCCAAAATCTCTTCCGCCTCTTTCCCCCACTATCCAGACAGTCTTTACAGCTAAATATTCGCCATTCTTTCTCACTCAGCACTTAAGCTTCGCACGCATTCGGGCTGGTTCTCTGGGGCAAAATGAACAGTTTTCCTGCATATAGGAGGGTGAATTCAGCAGCATATAATGCACGAAAGGAAGCTACAACCAGGAGGACAGATAGTGGTCTCGACTCGGCTGCGGAGTTGATTTCCATTTCTCATGAGTCCGATTGCAGTGGGACCTTCTTCTATGGTGGTACTGGCGACAATTCAAGCTGCGGCAGTGACACAACTGCCAAAGGCACTCCAGAATTCATAGCCGGCCCAGCTATATCTGCCACTATTCCACTGACACTGGCCGCGAAAACATCCAATATCGTTCATGCGCCAACGACCACATTTTCAAGTCGAATTCGGACGATCACGAGGTATATCATGCGCTATCGCTAAGCTAACACAAATAACTTGACGGTACAGAGCCAACCCCGGTACCGTCACGAGCTTGATGAGGTGAGCTATTATCTCAAGTCCGGAGCGATCAGCTCAGCACATCTTCTACGTGGGAAGGATCTTCTTATCGCTCAATCTCGACCTGACACAATATTTCAGGCTACATCATAGTTCGAGTTCTGAGCGTCAGTCAAGGACTACAGCTTCATCAACCTCAGCGTCCACAGTACTCTCGTGAGTTCTTGAAATCCAGGCAGGATTCCAGGCTGAATGTATTCAAAGTTCTAGCCCTGTAGAATTCCCCACCATGACCGTGATGCTACAGAATCACAGCTCGAACCCACCGTCCATTATCATAGGATCGACCGGGACGGTTTATTTCCTCCTTCATCCAGAGGCGAGTCTCCAATTTTAAATGCCGCTCCCTCAGTGGAGCCTCCAAGCACTCATAAATATCAGCATTTTCCCTTATAGCCGACCGTACTGCCGCCTCTGGCTACATTTGCCTACGAGATTGCATTACGAGGCCCACTTGTGGGCTCGTTTGTTGGGAGTGAGCAATTTTGTTGAAACGCCCATCAAAGAACCCAATGGGGAAGCACCACATGACCCGTTTTCACACAGGCTCGGGAACAGCCGAATACATCCTCCACTCTTCTTTGAATTTAGCATCTCTCAGAGCCTAGTTATACGGTTACCTTCCACATTGTGTAGGAGGCTTCGGACAGCAGAACATTCACAATGGCATGTAGGTGATTGGCCTGGGACAAGAACAGCTCAACCACGGAAACAATAGTGCTGGATCGAGATCCATTTGAACCGTAGGCCAGCCATTCTGGGAACCGTGGGTGCTGCTGTGATGCATCACAGACTTACAAAATATACGAGTGGACTGCAGGTCCATGACAAGCTGTGCATTCAATTTGTCCAGCCTTCCAACAAAATTCAATTCCACCTATCTTGGACCACCAATATCAAATAAAATAATCTTTCACAACTCAGCACAGGTGACATAGCGGGCTCTGCCACTTGCTGGTCCTATGTCTTATAACCATCCTAGTAGCAGCACTGTCTGTTCACTGTGTCCTTTGCATTTTAAAAATTTGGGGGACTCGTATCTGCCGCTTGACGGCCTCTATTACAACTGGTCTATTCCATAGACAGTAGAATATGGCAACGGCATCACATAGTCGTAGCTTGTGCAATGACTGCCGGCAGATCCTATCTTTTGGTTCAATTGTCGATTCAACACAATGAATACGTCCCAAACTGGTCGGAGTGTGACTTCTCTTTAGGTTTGTCTGAATCTGTCGAAGTGATGTCCAATGCTGCTGGCCTATGTATCTGCCAGTTGTATTGGGCGGTCATTAACACTGGCAGATACAGAGGAACACTGAGAATCATTTTGCGGCCTGCATAATCCTCGAGAAGGCATAGCATGATGATTCCTTCCCAGATATGCTCTGTTCGGAACTCAAAATCAAATTGAAATTACCCCAGTCCTGTGGCTGAAACTGAGGCTTCGCTAGCACTGTGTTGTAGATTGTGGCAGCATTCAAGGCAGATGTCCTGGAACAGAATCATTGAGAATAAAACAGCAGTTAAAGAGGAACATACTGTACCAGGCATTGAGAATCTGCGCAATAAACAGGTTTAGAACACCTGTTTCCGCATAATGATGTTTTGTGATCTCAATGACCTTTGGGACACCATCATAGTATACCCGGACCTTGTTCTGCACATAAAAATTGTGATGATAGCTAGTATTACAGTCTGAACGGATTAGACTACGGGCAACCATAATTTGACGACAGAATGTACCGACTTTGCAGACTAGTTTGACATGATATGTGGCCCAGCACCATCGGCAAGAGTAAAAGTACAGTTTTTCGACGCTGAGAAGATCCAGACTTGACCCGGAGAAGACGAGTTTTACTCGGACAGTCTGCATGGATGCAGAAGTGCACTGGAGGATATAATGCATTCGTCACTGCTTTCGGATTAGACATGAATATCAGAATTTCCAGATGCTTACTGAGCTCGCTTTCTGCATTCTCATGGAAGCGGGCTCTATCCTGAGCAGCCTGTTCCTTCGGGCAATGATTTTCAGTCCAGATAGTGACACCAAAGGTGGCCCATAAACAATTGAGGTGGTCCAAGGATAGATCCATGGTTGAGGATAGAAAGGAAAGCACATTCTGAGGCAGCTCTTGAGGGATGGTTTCAGGATTATGGGAAGGTTTCTGGCCAAAGAGAATGTCATTCTTCAGCCCTGCAGTCAACCGGATGAAACTAAGGACATCATCAATGGTGAGCTGCTGTAGGAGACTGTGACAAGATGGAGCATATATCCACAAGAGAAGGTTTCGCCATAGCATTGAGGCAATGAGCGCGTCGATGAGCGCGAACAAGACCGTGCAAGGTGATGACAATGCATTGGTGATATGACATGTGATATGTGACCATTATCTAAATAATATTAATAATTACTAATATTAATCAATTATCTAATGGACTATCACGCGGAGTCTATGGAGTCCATAGACGGCTTACTACTTAACCCTGTGTATAATCAAGATAATCAAGTTATGGCTAAGCAAAGACCTGAGGGACTTAACCGGAGAGATAAACAATAAATTGATGGATTTTGACTGTGAATTCAGCAGTGTACGTGGGGGTTGATTACATGATACAATATGCTTCACTTGCACTACCATTGAAGAAATACAATCAGATAATGGCGGATATAACTTCTATTCAGTGGCACAGCCGTCTGCGCCGGATTTGCGCCAATTTAAAATGAACAAAGGGAAATTACTCAGTTTCTGGGCCATGAAAATATTAAATTTTATACATGATGAAGATTCCCACAGGCCTAGAAAATGCCCTTTGGCATCCCGAAAATGTAATATTTCACCAGCTGTGAAAAAGAGTAATTTCCCTTTCATCATTTTTGATCCCCGGAAAATCCGGCACGGATGGCTGTGTGGTCTGAGTAGACACCAGTGAGATTTGAGCCCTGTTTGACTCTTTGGTTCCCCTCATTTATTGAGTTTTTGACCACCTCCGATGGAATGCATGCTTTATCCACTCAAACTGATTGGGTTGGAATGACAATAGAAAATAAGATGGTCAGCTTGAGGCCACTAAATATTGTAAATGTACAAATTTTCCGAGCCTGCGGCGCTTGGCTGTGCGCCACATATGCAATATTCGGCAGCCACACCAGTTTGGTGCTCTTTGACATTACCGCAGCTGCCAAATAATTGTAGCTTGTGAAATATCCTCCCAGAATCTAGGGTATCTAAGAGAACATAATGGAACCATATATTCTGCATGTTCACCCCATTCTGCTGTTACAGTATTTTTTATGCCTGCGGCTCTGTCTGGCATATTCAGCAGGTGAACCTTGATTTTCTGGTGGGTTCTAGGATCGAAGAATCATCCCAAGCAGAGCTATAAGCTTAAGGAGTCTTGCTCTCATGAAATTTGCATTTTTCGGGCCTGCAGTGCTGAGCTTTGCGCCACATTTGCATCTTTTTGGAAACACAGCAGTCTCATTGTTCTTTGGGATGCACATCAATGGTATTGCTCTGAATAATCTCTACTATGCTCTCGAGTGGCTTAGAAGCCAAAATTTCCATCTCAACATGTGAGAGGAGCCAATATGGCAGAGTATGGCTAAAATGACCAGGGAGCATCACTTTCTGCCATATTAAGTTGTTATACCAGCTCTTTGTGTCCCAGTATTGAATTCATTCTCCAAACAAAGTGTTAACAGTGAGTACCGAGCGAAGACATTAGAAAAAGCGGCGTGGAAATACTTTCCCAAACAGGAAGGTGCACATGACCGGTAACTGGGTTAACCATACACAGACATAAGCAGTCAGCTCATAGACCTATAGATTTTCCAATACCTGTATGTTCTCTCCTTCACAACCCATTTAGTCGAAATCCTCCATGATGTTTCACATATTGAACGATGTAAAGTATTAGTCTAAATACATTCTATGAGCCTTTTCTCCTCTGACCTGATTCAACCTGAAACCTAGTATGAAGCCTGATCCGATGCTTCATGTTTTGCGACGACATCTCGGAGCATGGTAGCGACAGCCTTGTTGCGAGGTGTGATTCGACAAGGGAAAGGCACTGGATGTCTTCATCATAACAATGTCAGATGTGGACTGACTCGAGGAGATTAAAGACACTCACGCTACCAGCCCGCCACTGTACTCCGGGTTCGGTGTGATCTTCTCCCCTTTGATATCGACTTCTTTTTCAATATCCATCGTTGCGACGATCCCTGACAAGAAGCAGAAACACCGAGTTTTCACCAAGGGAAACGACCTGGGCAGACTCGTCGCTGTAATTGTCTGGTAAGCTTCAAGATGCGCCTCCGCAACCGAGACTCACTCCGAAGCCAAAAGCATAGCGACCGGGATCAGTGGCGACATTCTGACGTGCTCCGGCATGTGGCGCTCTGGTTGAAATCGTCGGAAGGAATCCCAGAAATCGTATCTTGTGCAATGCCCAGACATTAGGAACAATGATACTCTCCTTGGGAATGAAGTATCCTAGAGTTTCTGTGAGTGAGAGTTTATGTGGCGCAATGAAGGTAGCTATACCTCTATATTCGTCAGCTCGTCCGATTGTCTCGCTATTGACACTGGCAAAGCGGTTCTCCAGCGCAAGGCCTCTTTGACGCAAGCATTGATGAATGTCTACAAATCGGTAAGTATGTGACCCTCGATTTTCAAAGGCTTCTTACCAACTGGGAACGATCCTGAAGGGTAGGAAGTCTTCCCAGATCCACCGACGCTGTCGATTTCAGCTGCGCTCGTTTCAGAATACCTCAGGATGATACAAAAAGGCCAGTATGAAGTTCATGATCGTCCGAGTAGGTACTTTCGCCGCCTGCAGCGTACATGACACCAGCGGTCCACCTGACGACATGGTCCTTCTCTTCCTCATTGGCCGCGGATTCGTTCAAAGCTCAAAGTTCTCAAGACAGTCCAGAGCTAGAGATGGTCGGGCTGTACCTGCGGCCTGCGAAGCGTAAGCAGATTCCCTGGATATAGGTATAACACATACCATTTGCTTTTTGACGTAGTCGAATGGACGGCGAATCAATCTCTGGATCTTGTGATAGCCTTCACGGCCTGCTTTGTGGAATGTAGCACCAGGGAACCATGTTGGGAGATGTTTCACTGAGGCATAACACGTTGAGCAAAACAAATCGAACATCACAGGACTCACAGATCGGGACCAAGTCGACGAGGTATGCACCTGTATTTCTAGTTAATCTTCATTTAGAAGAGTGATTCGACGAGACTCGCCAGGCATTGATCCACGATTGACCATGTCGAGACACTCTTCGGCTTCTGTGATGTACTGCACCAGGCCCATCAGAACCACGCTTAAATGTGCACTCAAGGGCTTACCAGACTATCAGGTGTCTTGGCCGAAAGTCCATAAGTAATGTTCATGACAATTCGGCCAGTGGCACTGAGAGACTCAAATGAGCGGAGGACGGAGATATAAATGAACGGTAGCTACAGACGCAATTGTCCAGCATAGTCCTTGGGATCCTTGACCAAGCTTTCGAGGTACATTGCTGTGATTTCGCTCTGGAGTGTGTGGTACTTCTTGACAGCCGCAATACTCCTAAAATCTGAGGTGAGATTCTGTCTTTGCAGCCAATGAGAAAATCTTACAAAGCTTGGTTTGCCAGACGCCTTTGCTTTTTCCAGCCTGCACCATACTTCTGCATGGGCATGCCCTGAGTGATCTCAGTATTGTAGTCCTGGCAATGAAATGAATCAAACTTACCTCGTTGACGTGCATTAATTCTCCGACGACAACGAGCTCTGGTCGATTCGTATAATGACTGGCACGTTTGTCAAGTAGATCATTAACAGCCTCAAGAGTATTCAAAACAATGATGGGTTTCCCGAATGCCTCAGCATACACGATATCACCTGTAGAACGATATTGATCAAAGTCAAGAAGGAGTGAACGGAGCTCGACTGACCATACTTGTCACGCCACTCGGTGAACTTGTTCCAAGTATGAAGACGAGGGAATTCGAAAGCATTGCCTACGAGCCATTTGCCTTTGGGGCCAGGTGGAAGGGGCATGCCCTTTCGTTTCCATCCTTGTCGAGTTGCAAGAAGGATGGTGATGACAACGCCAGCACAGAAGGTGATGACCGCAAGGTCTTTGCGAGTGGTAATGAGGGAAGAAAGAGACTCCATGATAAAATGCAGGCGGGTAGAATAAATCTTAACTGAGCGATGCCTTTAAAAGCACCGACTCTCTGAAGTTCGTGCGTGATTCTCGGAATGCCGGTGGATGATACCATCTCAGCGGGGACTGGAAAGGTATAGAGGCGGCGAGAAACTTGGGAATCTTAGATCCGGGAAACAGTGAGATGTAAAACATAACACAATTGGAAGGATTCACACGTGAAAAGGCAGATAACAGATCTTCGATGAATCTCCGATTTCCCAACCAGGCGTGTTGCAACTTCCGTCGGAGCCGGCGTTGATATACGTCTTTCTCCGCCGGAGTCACTACGTATTGGGTGACTTCCCGTCGCCGCTTATTTTTCAGATTTCAGAATCAGAAATAGCCGGCGGACTTTGAAAAGTCTGTAATCTAGTCTGTATCCCGTCGACCACTTCTGTAATCTGGTCACTAGCTCCATTAAACTATGGGCGTGGGTTTTTTACAGCATTGCGTAAAAACTGACGCAAAGTGACGCAAATGCTGAAGCATGGCTTACGCAAGAGTTTACGCAAGGTGAAGCAAGGGTGAAGCAAGGGTGCAGCAAAGTCAAACAGTAAAAAACCATGTTTGAGAAGCATTCATAGATCATAGAATATGCTTTTTTGAGTGCTATAGACCAGCTGAGACAGCTCATATGTATTCTAGAAATGCAGTATTCAGTTCTTGGGTGATGTGACCAAGGGTGACAATGTGACAAGGTCAAACTCGTCCTTAACCTTCATGTCGTGCCGCTGTAGGCTCTTTATCAGCATAATTGATACCATTCCCATGCTAAAATCTACCCATCTATATCAACAGCAGGGATTTTTTTTACCATGGATGCACATCTATGAGAAGAATGCGACCCAGAGGTTCAGGTACCACCATTTTCTGAGCTCTCTCTGTCTTTTTAACTGCAAAAACAGGTTGGTCCGGATTACAAGACCCCAGTGGGACTGGGAAAAGGTCCAATCACTGCAACCAAGGCCACGAGCGCAGCCGAAAATTGCCAGGAACTGAAAATAGTATTATTTATGTCATATTGTAGTGAATAATACCTCAATTAACAGTGTTTCTCTCAATTTCAACCCCCGGACAGCAAGTAGAACTTATGGAAATTGAAGCAGACCTCACGCAGACATCACGCAGACTCAAGCAAGAGTCACGCAGACCCAAGTAACACTTACGCAAACCCCGGGTAAAAGTGAAGCAAACCTGAAGCAAGCTGACGCACAGGTGAAGCATATGTAACGCAGAGTGAAGAAGCAGTTGAGAATGAAGATTAAGGTATTACAAGGTCTATAATACCTTGTTTAACAGCTGCTGACCCCGATATTCATGTTAGATGTCCTCATTGAGCCGAACAATCGGTCCTGACAGATTTGCTGATAGGTAGTGGTCTCTGTCAGCCATGAAATGCTACTTTCAGGACATTGATGGTATCTATCAATCATCCTGGAACATCTACAATGTTGATTTACATCCACAGCAGCCAGAAGATAGCTTGTATTGAGAGGAAGCTGACGATGACTATGCTGACAAATATGTCCCAAAGGGGAAGTTGAAGCATCAAACCATCACTGAAGCAAGCTGAAGCAAAGCTTACGCAAACTGACGCATTTGCGTTTGCGTCAGTGATTTGCGTGAAAATACCATGTCCCTTAAATTATCCAGCCCCAGGGAGCCTCAAAATTTGCTAAAATAGGAGCCGACGCCGGTCGGCATCGCGGCATGCGTCGCTTAAGCCATCTAATTCTGAAATCTGAAAAACAAGCGGCCACGGGAAGTCACCCATTGGCTCGATATTTTGGAGGGTGTGAATAGATCATAGTAGATCTGACAGCGTGTGAGCATGCGGCTATTCGTGGTCTGAGTACCTCAGGTCCGAGTAGACCCCATTAGGGCCTGGGGCATCAAACTTCGAAGACAGCACCGCATCAGGGAGCTACGGAGGTCTGGGTCACGCTCTGTCACCAGTGATCTGTGGGACACGGAAGATCAAACCCGACCAGAACTCACGTTTTTCTAGGTTTTTCTACTATTTCTTTGCCTGGCGGGGTCAGAATCAGTTTGGGTAGTGATACATTTTCTTTATCTTGGAATAAGCCAGGCACTCGGACATGAGTAGACCTTCGAGTATGTGATCTATTCACACCGGTAAAATATCGGGCCAATACGTAGTGAGTACATGTAAGTGTTCATTACATTGGTTCATGTCGAGATCAGCATATTAATATGCAATAGCATCAAGGATTGCGATGGAAACAAACTACAGCTATTTCGGTAACGATAGACATATTGTGGAGCGGCGTTCCGGAAATAATCTTGCTTAGTTTCGTTTGCATCAATTGCCGTTTTGGTCCACTTTGCGTCATCGCTCCACCACCAACTAATGGCTCCATGGCCCAGTTGTCGAGAAATTAACAAGGGAACCACAGTTATCTCAAGATAGGACCTTGATCAAATGTTCAGAGGATTATGGAACTTTCTAGAACCTAAAATGGACCGAATTGCTTTCCCAGCGGTAGTTGGAGCAAGCCGGACCAAACAAAATTATTTATATCCGGGTGGGCCAAAATATGTCTATCGTTACCGAAATAGCTGTAGGATCGTCTATTAATCTAACTAGATCGTCTAATTTTAGAAAATTCCCAAGTTGGGAGGTCCGTGACTTCGCGCGACTATTACGGTCCAACCCAGTCCACCTGTCAATACCCGTCCGGTTTCACGAGCTTCAATGGCAGCGCAAACTTGTCTTGGCCATTTACATTTACCGTCGGGGTCGTAACAACGCCCAGGCGCCACTCTATGTTCTGCGAAGACGGCAAAAACCGGAAAGTTCTGAGAAGTGTCGTCAAAAGAACCTCTGTAAAAGCTCATGAACTCTGGCCCAACACATGGTGACATGTTAATGACGCACTCATTTCCAGTTGTGCATACTTAAAACCGATGCAGGAGCGCCCTCCGGCTGAAAAGGTCATTCTGAGACGAGTCGTCAGAACGTTCAACCAGGAACGAGTCAATTACACCTACAAATTTGAATAAACCCCAGGTATACCAGCTTGAGTGACTTGAGAACCGAGTGGCTTGAGCCAGCGCTCAGGAATCCACTCCAAAGAGTCGTTTCCCCAGATAGCTGGGTTGGTGTTAGTAGAAGCGATACCCACGAATACGTTGGTTCCTTTCGGGACAGGGACAGAGTCGACTTCTGTCCCGTCAATGAGCTTGATGGGGGAATACAAAGGGAGAACACCGTCTTTGCGAGCACTGAAGAACAATGAGCCCTTGACGTCGAAGTGTTACCGAAACACAATACGCACATGCGGCCGATGAACGGAATCGGTGGGAATCTATAGGACCTTGAGCGAATCATGGGCCAAGACAGAAGTTGACACTTACAATCGAAGTGTTTCACGGCAAATGGCGTCAAGATATGGAAGATTGACCAGGTTATCGTGGCCCAAGTCCTCGTCGCCAAGTTCGAGGATCTCTTGGCGGAGTCTTTCTTGTTTTTCTGGATGAGTAGCTAACAAGTGCAAGACTCGTGCAAGAGCGCTGGAAGTCGTATCCGTGGCGGTAAAAATTAGAGTACTGGAAAGGGTCGTTAGCCAGTTATGAGAGCTCGAAGTGTGCATACCTCATTTGTCCGAGTAATTCAGAGTCGGAAAGACGATCAGCTGAGGATGAATCCATGTTCTGTTTGACTTGAAAAGCACCTCAGCTTTGAATTTCTCCTGATAACAGCACTTACGAAGTATGCCCATGATGTCTTTTCCATGCCCGACCTTGTCTACCATGTATTCTTCTCCACGACCGATCATACTCTTCTTTTCTTCAAATATCGCTTTTGAGGTCGCGTCCATAAGGTCAATGATCTTTCGGAGAGTTTGGATATTCCCAATCGGCAACTTTTCAAGCAAGCGACGTCTTAACCATGCCGGGCCCAGCAGTCTCTTGACAGGAATGACCAGCGGCCTGATCCATGGCATATCAAAGAGGGTTGGACTGTAAATTATGATCTCCTGAGTCCCCAGTAGGGCGAAGCAACTCACGAGAGATCCTTGATAGCTCCTGAATATGGATGAGATGGCGTTGCACCAAAGTCGTCGAAGGAATATCCCAATCCAGTTCGTCCAATGACTTCGAGTGCAGTTCGACTGATCCATTCGAGCATGTCAATACTCTCAGGACTACCTTTAGCTATGATATCAAGTCTCGATTCAAGCTGGCAAAGAAGCAATGAGGACAATGGAATTTCTTGTGACTTTGGAAGCGTACCTTGTGGCCAAGTTCATACATTATCGGAACCAGATCGCGCAGATGACTGGTGGAAAACACAGGATTGATTGATTTTCGCTGTTTACGATGATGATCGCCTGTGGAATGCAGGGAAGGAAGGGACCAAGGGAACATAATCAGTGGCGATTAAGAGGACAGAAGGAAGAGAACTCGACCTAGGGTTGAAAGCAAACCTGAACCAAAGATCAACTGATTCAGTCTGTCAATGCGATCAGATATATCCTGTACCACTCGATTTACCTACTCCACAAACTCGTCGGTCTCTTCGAAACATCCTGATCTTTGACGAGCAAATGATAT
>JARIHS010000117.1:0-141578 GCA_029320655.1 Mycena floridula
TGAAGGGGTCGTGCCAATCTTTGAGATGATGTTCATGAGACTGTGAAAGACATCAGAATAGAATCAAGGTAAAACGAAAGACTTACTGTTCGTAGATATTGTCTGACGCATTACCATCGCAATCGTAGTTTAGATATATCTCTACAAGAGCCTGAGGGTCTGGCAAAGTCTCGACATCATCCCAAGAATGATCGATTTCTGTTTGAGCGTAGAGGTCCTCATTTCCAGGATGGGAATGAAGATTTCATGTAGGAGAACTTCGATTTCTTTCTACAATCGTGCGTCAGTGTAGAGCTATAAGAAAGTGCGAGGAATGAACCTTGAGCTTTGTACGCATCCCAGAGAGGACTCGCCAGAATATTTCCACGCTAATGTCGAATACCTGCGGTACAGGACTGACGGCATTCCGGCTGAGGCAGAGACATAAAAATTGATTCACGGCTTGAGCAAAGGTGTGGCTTCACTGGACGAGCTTGAATAAATGAGGGCTGCCGGATCAACAAACAAAGGCATGTGTGAATTCAAGATCGTCAAGACCAAATGCAGCGACAAGATTTTGGATCGCATGGCATGGCTCTTCAAATCCCGCTCACTGAGTCAATTGTGAGTTGCGGGATGACAAAATGGGAATATAGACAAACCTCTCTGTATTGAGGGGTTTCATGGTAAGCTTGCAGAGCGCTCGAAAGACTAAGAAGGCATCCTTTATAAACAAGTCATTAGTCGTCAATCTATTCGCATGTTGTGAATCATGGTCAAGATGGTCTGACGGCTCCGGACTGAGTCTGTGAATAGTCCGTCAATAATTTCGAATCGATCGGGCTAGGAAGGCTCACGTTCGCCGTAATGAGTCGGATTCAGATTCAGCCTGAGTGGATCCATTTGAAGGTAAAGGCAAGGAACTGGACGAATCTGTACTAGGTCGATGTTCAGAGCCATTTGTATGGCCATTTGAGATTGAGGCTGTGGCGTGTCTGGTGTTACAGGTGGAAAGGATGATGAACCGAAGACAACGCGTCATCCTGGCTAGCACTGAGAGGAAAAGGTTCCATTGGGGTTCTGGTGCCACCAGAGCTGACCTTGCATCGGGTGAAGACATGGTGACCATCTGAGTAAGCCCTCCTTGGGCAACCATCTGGTTGACGGGATCATTGCTGACAAGGAATACGTTGTAGACAGTACGGACTGCCTTGAGGAGTGAAGAATGGTGCACTAATGTCGTAGGTGACAGAACCAGCGATAAAGTGCCTTCACAATTTGGAGTGATACAGATTCAGATATCGTCTCTGAATGACAAGCAGCTATTGTGTGAGCTACAAGGTCGACAAGGGCAGCTTGAGGTGAAGCTGATGATGAAGCATGACTCGATTGACTCGATGTATTTGGAGAAGGAGGAGGGGAAGGGAATGCGTCCGAAGGTTCCGCATTAGGTTCTGCGAAGAAGGAATAGGAAATTAGCTTGGATATGCAGTCCAAGCTTGCGACCATCAATTTCTCGTTTTTCGTTTCGCAAGCCAGTCGTAATGGCTCGAAAACTTCACGAGGATTCCCAACGTCATTGGCCCTGACCATAGTGAGCGCACGTTGAGTGCTTTCCCGCAAAGGTGCGGATCGTTTTGCTTCCTTCGAAGCCGCAATTGTTTCCAGCGCTGAAGATATCAGAACAGCAGAAACGGTATTGCCTCTGACCATAGTAAGGGACCTTTTGTGGACAGAAGGGGGCGGAGACAGAGGCGATTTCAACGGTGGAGGTGGGTGAAATCCGTTGGTAGACGAAGGATTGTGTTGTTCTGTGGGGAATTCCTTGGGTGGCAATGGTGGAACAGGATGTTCGTCTTCGAGATGTATGTCCTCCAAGGCCACCTCTGGGACTGGAGGAGCTATTTCTTCCCCAAGTTCCACGTCTTCAAGTGCATTCTCCGCCTGCTCTCTCCTCCAACTCCACCGAATCCATGACGCTTTCCTGCATATTCACAACTTCTGAAGATAACTGAGTTTCCAAAGAAGCTGGTGCTTCGAGCTCTGGCCTGCGCGCCAGACATACTGTCCAGTGACGAGATTTGATGCGGCTCTTCTAGTGGTGGAGAATTTGGCAAAGGTATCGATACCGGACTTGGAGTATCCGGCTCCATTTTGGTTTCAGAGACAGTCGACGAAAGTCGACCAAGAGCTAGTCGAGGACTAGGACTTTGAGAGTTGGCTGTGAGAACAACGTGACCACAAAGTCTTTCAAGAGCGCAACATGTCTGTACCGTTCGCAGCTTCCGCCGCGGTTCTCCAACCTTCGGATCCCATCCCAGAAACTGCCGTTTCAATCCAGGGCCCCAATTTTGACGATCCTCTCTCAATTCAGCAGCTTTTACAGAGTTATGAAAGAATCGGATTTCAGGCAACTAGCCTCGGCAGAGCTATCGAGATTGTCAACAAAATGGTCTGCAATACTCTTCTATCTTTTGTAAAATATTGGTTGAGTCATTCCAGCGCCAGTGGAGGCTTTCCGACGAACCACCTACCGAGGACGAACCGGAAGAGTTCCTTCGCCCAGAAGTCCGCGCGCAAACCCGATGCAATATTTTCCTCGGTTTTACCTCCAACCTAATCTCGTCTGGACTCCGTGAAATCATACTTCATCTTGTCAAACATAATCATGTTGCCGCCATCGTCACCACAGCAGGAGGCATCGAAGAAGACTTCAT
Organism: Mycena floridula; assembly: GCA_029320655.1. Taxonomy (NCBI): domain Eukaryota; kingdom Fungi; phylum Basidiomycota; class Agaricomycetes; order Agaricales; family Mycenaceae; genus Mycena; species Mycena floridula. The sequence goes on from JARIHS010000117.1 coordinate 2,697, forward strand.
AAAATGCCTAGGCAAGACATATCTTGCAGATTGGAATCTCGATGGGGCCGATCTACGCAAAAAGGGCATGAATCGTATAGGAAACTTGGTGGTTCCCAACGACAACTACTGCAAATTCGAAGACTGGCTCACGCCAATCCTCGATGCCATGCTCCTTGAACAGACAGAATCCGGTCAGGTCTGGACACCGAGCTCCTTCATTCGACGACTGGGAAAAGAGATAAATAACGAAGAATCTGTGTACTATTGGGCTTACAAAGTGAATACATCGATTGCTTTTTTCGCTTCCTCTAAGATTTTCCTCAGAACAATATTCCCGTCTTCTGCCCTGCATTAACGGATGGCTCAATTGGCGATATGATCTACTTTCATTCATTCCGTTCACCTGGTCTTATCCTTGATATCGTTCGTGACATTCGCGACCTCAACGAATTGTCCAGAAAATCGCGCAAGGCCGGCATGATTATCCTGGGCGGTGGCGTCTGTAAGCACCAGATTGCAAACGCAATGCTAATTGTAACTATTCTAATCATTTGTATCGCGTTGTCTAATCTTCCTATTACAGAGAAATGGTGCAGATTATTCTGTATTTATTGTGGGTCCCGAAGCCTCCGAGGTACCGTCACTGACGTTTCGACTCAGAACACAGGCCAAGAATTCGATGGTTCAGATTCTGGTGCTCGTCCAGATGAAGCGGTCTCCTGGGGTAAAATTCGAGCTGGTGCAGAATCCGTCAAGGTCGGTCGATCTTCAAGACTCGGCTTTTCCCTGACAACATTACAGGTGTTTGCGGACGCGACGCTGGTATTCCCTCTACTTGTGGCAGCCACCTTTGCTCGTGATGTTCAACCAAAAGTTTAAAATGTGCAGAAACAGTCATATACTACCTCCTTCAATCTGTCACTTCATTTTGTGTCATCTCGTTCGACCACAGTATCAGATCGTCCCGCAAGAGCTGCAGAATCATCAATGAATCGCGAACCGAGCTAGCTTCGGTGTCGCTCAATGCTGCAATGGCGTCGTCGAATGCACTTTTGGCCAAATGACATGCACGTTCAGGACTTTTCTGACGTCTATAACATTAGCAGGTCTGTCGGGAACTATGCAAAGCTAGACGACTTACCATGGAAAAAGACCGCAAAGTTGAGCGCCAAACCTAATTTGGTTGGATGTAATGGGTCTAAAAAGTTCGTGGCCTTCCGATACGCCAGCTTGTAAGCCTGCAATGATTCCTCAGCATATTTCTCTCTTTCCCGTTTCTGACAAAACTCGGCCAGATAACGATAGCAGTCCCCTCTCCTGAGAAATGCGTTTAGTGCCGCAACATAACCGAGAAAAACCAGTTACATTGAGGTAAAAGACTTCTTCCTCTCCAGCTTGAGCCACAGCCAAAAGATGATCTTCCAAGAGTCGGACCGCTGTCATTACAGACGTCGTCCAGTTCACGTTCTATTTTCTCGCGTTGGCTGCGAAGCAAAGCTAATCTTCCAGCTGGAGCTGAACGAGATGACTCCATCTCGAAAAGAGTCTGGACGACGCGCCAGCTCGAGCGTAACGTGTTTGTGCGATTCTTGTACGCCACCGAGACGAGATTTCGTTCGTCGATCGTGAGTCTCGGGTCGAAATTCTCCACAATGTATCTTATCTGGTTCACTACATCTAGCAGAATCCGAATCAGATCCTAGTAACATCGGATTCAGAAAGTGTATCCCTCGTATGAGCATTGTAGAATCTGACTACACTCGATCCAAATCCACCACTAGTTGACAAAAGTCACAGTAGAAAGCCTCAGAATGCACGAAATTGACAGAATAAGAGAAAAATACCCTCAGACTTGAATTTAATTTGGACCACTCGATAGTTTTCAGACTATCTGAGTGATTTGAGCCGACTCGAGGCCGAGATGTGAATCAACTTATCGATGCCATCACCGCCGTCAACATCTACGGGAGCAGCACAGTGTCACATAATCAACCTATTAATGGCAAGATTGGAGGAGCGCAAGCGAACGTCCAAGGAAAAGCAGAGTCTCTCCCCTTATTTATAGAGGAATACGAACTGGCTCATCCTGTTTGACCGTAATGTACAACATATTCCGTTTGATTATGTCCTATATTGTACAGAGAACAGTACTCCAAGTTTGAATCCATCGAGTCGCTGAATCAAATTAATACTCATTTGAGCCCATTATTCTTTATGGGCCTTACTGGAGTCATTGGGGTCTTTTGGTCCGAATTCGTTTGATTCAAACCGCATCCTTCTCATTAGGTTCTTCATTTGAGTCATTTGAGTTGTTCAAGAGAATCATTCGTTTCGTTGGTTTCTCAGCTGAGCCAGCGCCGTCTACTCATTCAGACCGCTTTCACCAAGGGGTATCTGACTTTCAAATGACGGAAGTGATGTCGACTTTCACGGATAAGGATGCTCGAGACCCTCTCCCCCTCTCCCACCTGCCTAATTGGGAAGGAAGTTCACACGGTCGCCGCGGAAGTTCGAGCCTGAGCAGCAGCATTACATTGATTTGTACTTTATCTATCTATCCAGCATTCAGAGTAAGTACCAGGATTTACATTGTAATTCAAGATTTAGCCTTTTTGCACCTGCGAATGCCTAGTGGCTGTGCACCAGCATTTCTGCGACAGTCGTTGTCACAAAACCACTGGTCCGGCTGCAAAAGTTCACCTTGACAGCTCAGTAGGTATATCAGTATAGAGAGTGTATAATTAAAATACCTTCAGGATGCAACCAGGAGATTCACATTCAAGAGTTTGATCCTCAGTAAGCTCCTGCTCACATTCGGCACAGATTGTCTTGTGTGGCGCATCTTCATCTCCACTGGCATCTTCATCGCCTTCTGGTATTGGATCCGCAATTGTCTTTCGTTTTCGAGTTGTCATACCTCGGCTGCTATCAAGCTGCGCTTCTGTATGAGGTTGCTCAGTATGAATGGCTGCGCTTGGGTTGATTGCGGGATGTCACGCGGTCTAATCGGTTAGATTAGATATTCCCAATTAGGAAATCCATCAGCACTGAGCTTGCTGCAGGCTGGAAACATCGCTGATAGCATTTTTCTGACTTGCACAACTAATTCCAAGCAAAAAAAGTTCATTAAATTTTTTCATGGATAAGGCCACGCTGGACCCCCCCCTCCCCCCCAAGACTATGTGCCCGAGCTGCCCGACGGGTACCCCTTGGCTTTCACCATTCATTAAAACAAATGAGAATCAAAATTGACGAACAAGCGCGGAACTGGAAATCAGAGGCCCCTGTATTAAGTACCAGTCCAGCAATGAGAGCGTTGACGACTGAGTATATCTATCTAACTCAAGAATACTCTATAGGCCCAAGCGGTGGCTGAAGAAAACAGGAGCCGGCACGGCCCGGCGGAACTTGAAACAGCGATGCCGATTGACCGTCGACTCCTCTCTTCCAACTCATAGCAGGGTTTTATCGCGCTGTTAGCTTTTAGCTCTCTTTGACTGATTATTCTTTAGAATTGAGGATGTCATCGCTCGGTACACTACACTTTCTGGCTCTGCTAGGGGCGGATGACCCTGCCAAAGATGGTTGGATGGCCACCGACCTGGTTGTCATTTCCAGAGTCATGACATCCGTCACTCAGCCGTCGATATCCCGCTCTTTCAGCATCCATCCGTTTCGCACCTTTCACTGTGCCGATGGCGATGGTTATTTCAAATATGGTGACGACGGTTCGGATCGCGTTCAAGTGCTTGCACCCGACGACGACGTAGTCAACAATAACGGAGCTGTTCTCAAAAACCAGTTCCTGGCGACCGTGAAGAGCACTCGGAAAAACATGAAACCCGTAGATACCCTCCTCATCTTCATCGCCGGTCATGGTGACGAGCAGACTGGCCAAGTCTGGATTGGGTCAGCTACCCTCAGCAAATTTGAACTGAGTCAAGCGGTTGGAACCAGGGGCAAAGTCTTCTTGTGGTCGACAGCCTGCTTCTCAGGTTCATGGATCGACGACAATATGCCGTGGTACGGCTACACAGCCGCCTCCTCGACCCAGTCGTCTGATTCCATCTCAGCATCGGAATCCCAATATTGCAGAGGTGGCGTTAATACGCTCACGACACTCGCTGAGCTTTCTGAACACCGAAACATTTTATTCCCACCGCGCCCACATGGCGAAAATCCCGAGCCACCAAAACACTATCTGGTGGAACCTACAGCTCTCAAAGATGCAGAAGATCTTCCTTTGAACGATTTGGCAATTAAAGCCAATGAAATTCGGAGAGAACTAACCTACGAATATGAAGGCGATGCCTGTGGTGATCCCAGAACAAAGCGTGGCCTGCCCTTCCTGCTTTCGCATGAGCTTATAGCTCAGTTCAAACTTGTCCCATGCACTAAGCCCAAGACGATCATTCCTTCTTCGCCGCTTTCACCTTCCGCAGCTTCTTCCTTGGTCTCGCCCCCAGCATCTTCATCATCTGCTTCACCGCCGTCAAAATCCGCCCGCGTGCGACAAAATCTCAAAGGGCAAAAGTTCCCATGCCCCAAAGGGATAGATGTCGATGTGCTCGTTGATCTGGCAACCCCACTTATCGAGGCTTCGCCTACCAACACACATCTTCGAGAGCTCACCCATCATCTAGAGCTGGCCGAGTCTAGTGTCCTTATTATGCAATGTCTTTGGGCTGCATTTCAACATCGGCAGAAGTGTAAAGATGCCATCGACGCATTTCTGCAAGATGGACCTTGGGAAACGACGCGATTGCCAAGGTGGAATCAGTTTGTAACTCCTGGCGCAGACCAAATCGTGCAGCAGTTCATTGCTGAAAATGAGAATGATGCTGAGCAAATGACGAAGATGCTGATTTGGAATTCGGCGGTTTGGCATTCGCTCAGTTGGACAGACATCAGGATTCAGTTCGCCCTTGCTTGGGATGCAGCTGGCAGACCAGTGTTCTCCTTCCAGGAATTTGTCGCCGTTGCTGATGGGGCTGTGAATGTCAAGAAAGTGAAGATTGTCGCGGCCAAACTGAAGCCGTTGCTCAGCTGGTCAGAACTCCAGTTTGCATTGAACGAGTTGGGACCGAGCCTGGGACCGAACAAACCGAGCGCGATGACGACCAGTCAGTCCTGGCCTCAATACGTGTAGCGGTGGCAAATGGGTTTAGCAGATTCTATAGAATAAGTATACATAGCTCCCTAGAAAATGGTCATCAAAACTATAGCCAGAGAATGAGTGAGCCACGGACCTCAAATCGTCGTCGTCGACTTCGATAATTACCTGGAGGACCGAACTGCAAAGAGTAGCCATTCCTCTGAGTTCCACGTCACCAAGCCGAGGATGGGATTCTGACCAGGATTTGCCAAAGGCCAGGACAAACTTTTTCTGATCGCTCGCCTCCTCCCATCATCTCGTCTTGCTCCCTCGTTTCGTTGGTGACGTGAAGGTCAAGGTTACAACCATTTTATCCTGTGAAGAGTCCAGCAAGAATCAAGACGGAAGAAACTGGAAGAGAGGTAACTACAGAACTCTGAAACAGGGCGACAGAATCGGAGCCTACTGCCAGACATACTGCTCACTGGAAGAAATGGCGAGCTATTCGACGTTTCGACCGACCAAATAGCATGTTTTCTAATCGCTGTTGGCAGAATGAACGAGGCTATGACTATTGAAATATGACCTCGAGAAACTTACTTCCGATAAAGTTGATCTTCTCCAAATCTCGATTTCCGACGAGGCGCGCGGGGCTTGGATGGTATGTTGTGCGGGCCTCGTTCTGGTTTCACTGATTCCTTGCGATAGAAAATCAAGTCCAGGATGGTGAAGGCGCTCAGCCTGGTGAGTATTACTTTCATGGTGGGGTATTCTTATCTTTTATTCTCGAGCGTTCATCAAGTCTTATCCTGGACCCGTCACCAGATGAACGAATCTCCTTCCACAACACTTCAAGAGTCCTAATTGAGGTATCGGCAAGGACCAGGTTACAAACGTTCTAATCATTATTACAGAGAAATAGTGCAGATTATTCTGTATTTATTGTGGGTCCCGAAGCCTCCGAGGTACCGTCACTGACGTTTCGGCTCAGAACACAGGCCAAGAATTCGATGGTTCAGATTCTGGTGCTCGTCCAGATGAAGCGGTCTCCTGGGGTAAAATTCGAGCTGGTGCAGAATCCGTCAAGGTCGGTCGATCTTCAAGACTCGGCTTTTCCCTGACAACATTACAGGTGTTTGCGGACGCGACGCTGGTATTCCCTCTACTTGTGGCAGCCACCTTTGCTCGTGATGTTCAACCAAAAGTTTAAAATGTGCAGAAACAGTCATATACTACCTCCTTCAATCTGTCGCTTCATTTTGTGTCATCTCGTTCGACCACAGTATCAGATCGTCCCGCAAGAGCTGCAGAATCATCAATGAATCGCGAACCGAGCTAGCTTCGGTGTCGCTCAATGCTGCAATGGCGTCGTCAAATGCACTTTTGGCCAAATGACATGCACGTTCAGGACTTTTCCTGACGTCTATAACATTATCAGGTCTGTCGGGAACTATGCAGAGCTAGACGACTTGCCATGGAAAAAGACCGCAAAGTTGAGCGCCAAACCTAATTTGGTTGGATGTAATGGGTCTAAAGAGTTCGTGGCCTTCCGATACGCCAGCTTGTAAGCCTGCAATGATTCCTCAGCAAATTTCTCTCTTTCCCGTTTCTGACAAAACTCGGCCAGATAGCGATAGTAGTCCCCTCTCCTGAGAAATGCGTTTAGTGCCGCGACATAACCGAGAAAAACCAGTTACATCTTGAGGTAAAAGACTTCTTCCTCTCCAGCTTGAGCCGCAGCCAAAAGATGATCCTCCAAGAGTCGGACGCTGTCATTACAGACGTCGGCCAGTTCACGTTCTATTTTCTCGCGTTGGCTGCGAAGCAAAGCTAATCTTCCAGCTGGAGCTGAACGAGATGACTCCATCTCGAAAAGAGTCTGGACGACGCGCCAGCTCGAGCGCAATGTGTTTGTGCGATTCTTGTACGCCACCGAGACGAGATTTCGCTCGTCGATCGTGAGTCTCGGGTCGAAATTCTCCACAATGTATCTTATCTGGTTCACCACATCTAGCAGAATCCGAATCAGATCCCAGTAACATCGAATTCAAAAAGCAGCTCACCAGTGTATCGCTCGGCTTCTCCCATTACACCGGCCAGATATGAGCATTGTAACCTTGTGATTCCGTCCTGGGAAGATGACCAGGCCATCAGCACAAAAAGACTATTGTTGAAAGGCGGAGGACCTCAACTGGAGGCATGGGGTGAGAAGAGAACACGGAAAGAATTTCCGATATGTTTTTCTAGCCCCGTGGGTCAAGTCAACGTCATGGCAGAGGGCAGGCAGCAACTTTGTGACTGTGATATACTAGCTCAGGGTATCTGTTTGGTCCAAGTTGCATCCATTGAGGTCAGCAGTCTGCTTATATGTACACGAGTCAACAGAAAATCTATTACAATGCCTCGTTCATGAATTTGTTCAGGACTTTGGCAAAAATGCTGGTCGCTTTCTTCATTTCGTCAAACTGGTGACCGGTTAGTCCGAGTTCTTCCTCCAAGGAAGTACTTACGCTCGCAGAACTGAAGCTAATTCTGAAATGCCCAGATCCAGGCGTTTCGTCAGTTACGATATCGGCGTGGAACATGAACCCTGATGGTCAGTCAAAGTCAGCTTCTCACTCTGAAAGGAAAATCGAAACCCACCAGGAGCAAACAAGACTCCGGCGTCGGCAATCTTTTCCCATAGCTTGATCTCCAGCTGCTTGTAGCCAATAGATGCGAACGAAGGATGATTTTCCAAGTGCAATTTCAACTAAGCGGCGTCAGTAAAAGCTGGATTTCGAACAGCAGTCGTGACTTACCCAGACAAACATTCCAGCGTTTGGTGGTACAAAAGAAAAGATTGTAGGTGGTGGTTTCTCGCTCAACCTAGGACTGAAACCTTTGGTTTTGAAAGAGGCATGGTAGACATCACATCCTTCGCGGTAACCTTCTGTGGCAGGGAAAACGCTGAGGTCAAAGTTGTCGATCAAGCAATCCAAAAAGTAGTCCCGTCTCTGCGTGTATTGTACCCGAAGGGCTAAAATTATAGTTGGGTTTCTGCGGTCAGAAACAACAGTCACCATACCTTTGAGCCATCTCATATATCCAGTGTATTGCCAGTTCATGAGCAAGGATGTAACCATGACCTGACAGATAACATGAACGAGGTGAAAAGCCTGATGGATATGAACTGACTTGTCCGAAACCGCAAGGAGCTTGAGTCGAGACTTCTCCTTGACGCTCCAGCCGCTCGGCGAAGATGGGGTTGCAAGTGAACCAGCCCAAGCGAGAACCTGGAGCAATGGTCTATAACATCTGTCAAAATCAAGGTATCTGGAGAGAAGAAAGCTCACTTTCGAGCAAGTGTCCAGACGGATAACTCGTCCTTGGTAGTCAAATCTGTGTAATAGATCAGAGATGGGCTACAATTTACGGTGGCACATACTTGAGGTAACTCGGTGCCAGGGAGGCGATGAAACGCTCGTCATCGTCATCTGGTGTTCGATTAGCCCTATGCTCTTTAGGGACATACAGGTCTTGTTGCAAGAAGAAATATCTGTCTGCGGTTAGATGGCGAGTGAAACAGAAAGCAAGTTGAAATACGGGTCGTCCTCTATAATAATTATATCTGCGCGAGATGAGACGACGAGTGAAGATCAAAGAACTTGACTAGCCATATTCAACACATATAGCATAGATTTCTCGCTTGCGGTTGCCATGCATAGTGCGACCTGCGGGTACACAGTAGAACGACTGTTCTTCACCTGTCCTTGAGTCTGATTTGCGAAACTAACCTGTGGGGTTCTGGCCTATGGGGACCGCAAAAGTAAATAAAAAATAAGATAAGCTTGGATGGTCGATAGAAAGTCGTGTACCTATGGGGACCGTATACCTGCCAAAAAAAAAAAAAAGAGATAAGAAGGATGACTGGTCGATAGAAAGGTCGTGTACATTACATGAGGCCTGGCAGAATGTTAGCCAAGTCGATAGAAAGGTCTGTTCAGTACCTTGGCCTGCCTCGGAGTTCTTCGTTCCATTCGCTGAGAGTCGCCCGAAGGGCGTCTGCCCTCATGCCCTCGCTGTCCATAGCAATCGGTATTGGCTCGATATTCGCCGGTAGTATTGTCTTTGATATACATGAGTCATCGAGAAAGCCAGAAGCAGAGTCAACTGACCGCAACCATTGATGGATAAGTCCATTCTGAGCATATGATAGCCTCTCCAGGATCACAAAGCGTCATAAACGCTTTCTGAATTCCATCCGTGTTTCCGGCATGCACCAGTGTGGCAAAATTGCTGTACCCTGGCTATAACACGTTGAGATAGGTGCAGTGTCGAGCGTTAATGTTGTTACCTGAAAAACCTTGGTGGTGAATTCCTTGAATATTCTCTGAAGATCGGGCAATCCCGTTGCCATACCTAAAAGCATATCAGAAGGGAAAACTTTTTGAACGGTACTTGATGGAAATACCATATTGAAGCGCAGTCGCCAGGTTCAACTCTCCAGGCTTGCTGAACTTGTTGACCTTGACGGTGGAAGTCCTCTCGCTGCCCGAGCCGAAGAGTTTCCACAACCAGGAGAAACTAGATCCTGAGTCATCAGACAATGGGAATGAATCTGAAACCAAAATTTCCGCTGAAAGAGACGAGAATGGGAAATAGGCAGGATTCGGCATGCCTGGAACCGTGTCAAAAGGTCGAGCTGAAAGAAGGAATAGGCGCACCTCCACCCTGAAAGTTCATTAACAAAGTGTTATCTTGTACAAATATTAATACACGGTACCAGAGACAACATTCCTGGCTTCATGAATCGTACGAGACTCTTCAGGGGGCTGTCGGCCCGCGCTCGAGAGAGCGACGAGAGATGGTGAGAGAGCTCTACTGCGTCCTGTTGTTTTTCCGACATGGGTAGAACAGAGTCATCAAACGCGAAAGTCTCCCTTTATATGGTATCACTATCAGTCAGCGCGTAAGATAACGCACGCGGGAAATCGGGCGGCATCTCGGCCGCATCGGTTCGGCAATCGCCTATCTTTGTGGGACCAAATCGATATTTCCGCAACTTGTTACACAAAATGAAGATGAAGACTACTGTCTAACGATTCGCGACCGTTGAATAGAGCACATGCTATCCTCGCTCGATGCCTTCGCCTTTTGCATGGACGCTGAAGGACATCGCAGACATTATTGACCGACTGTCATGTTGTCACCAGTGAAAAAAGCATTTACATCTAGGAAATTTACCTGAGGATCAATAGAGAAATCAGTCGCGCCTGTCGTCTACGACGACGCTCAGCACCCAAACAAGAAGCGCGATGGATACCAGCTGAGCATAGGGTGGCTTAACCAGACGTCGAGATATCGATGACCAGTCTGAAAATAATGAGAAGGGAAGATAGATGAACAGGGAAAGCTCACCTATATCAATGAATGGTCCTGGGGCAAAAAGCAACCATCTCGGCTCATTGCAGCAGTCCTTTTAAAGCCAGGACCATCGATGATTGGTCAGAAATTCAGTTTCGCATTCCGCGAACGACACGTGGTAATTCGCATCTCCGCCATTACTAATTACTAACTTGAAGTGCAGGAGCAAGATAGCGGTGGGTAAGGATGTTCAGCAGGAAGGGCAAGTCTACCATTCTAGTTTTCATTTCTAGCTCTCTGACCACTCAGCAGGATGTTTTAGATGTGGAAACGTGGGCCACATTGCTGAAAACTGCACGTCCGAAAAACTGTGCTTCAATTGCCATGAGCCGGGCCATGAATCTTCTGCTTGTCCGTCGCCTCGAACCAATGCTTCCAAGAATTGCTTCTGCTGTGGAGGTATAAAGGCCAGCAATCTAGAAACTTTCGTATTCTCATTCTCTTAAGGTATCGGACACGTTCAAGCTGATTGCCCGACCTTGCGCATTCAGCAACTGGGTGCTAAATGCTATGTGGGTTTCTGAAGATGTCCGAATCGCAGCCGTTTAAATAATTTGTCCCAGAATTGCGGTTTACACGGCCACATCGCGCGCTCCTGCCCCACTGCTTCGACGGGCGGCGGGTTTACTGCCAAAGCTGCTCCTGCTCGAGCTCCATTCAACACTTCAACTCTCCCAGTCCAGTGTTTCCGTTGCGGTGGCCCAAATCATATGGCTAGGTAAGAAACTCTCAATCTTACCACGAACACTGTTCACCTTCCTTCTTAGGGACTGTTTGGCCCCGAATAGCAGTGAACCAGCCAGCAATAAGAGCAAAACTTGTTACAAGTGCTCTCGGCCAGGACACATCGCACGAGAATGCCCCGAGAATGAATAAAAGGACAATGTACCAACGAATGTAGTTTTTATGAATCTGATATTCTTTTTCACGTGTGTTGTATGCAAGGCTTGCAGCTGCTTCGACGGCCTTTGACAAGGACGTTCATCTCTTTTCCTTCATTCCCCTTGCTGGATCCTGGACCTCAGACATACCAGGAAAGAAAGATACTTGAGTGCGTAAAAGCTTCGGTCTGGTCGTGTTTTGCTGAGATTTGGCAGTTTTACGCAGCAGGAGCTGTACAATGTCGTGTCCGACGTGCAATCATATCACCATTTTGTTCCCTTTTGCACACAATCGCGAGTAATTCAACAGCGCACAGACGATAGAAATGTGCTTCTTATGGACGCCGAGTTGACTGTTGGTTTTCTTGCGTTCAACGAGAGCTATGTTAGTCAAGTAACTTGTAAACCCTTTGAAGAGGTCAAGGTGAGAGCCTGTCTCCCAGAAAATATTCTTCTAAACACCTGTTAGGCTGTCGCTTCATCCACCACTCCATTATTCAAGTCACTGTCTACATGCTGGCGCTTCGAACCCACCTCCGATGGTGCCCGGTCGACTCTGGTAACACTGGATCTGGCCTACGCCTTCCAGAATCCATTACATGCCGCTGTCTCGTCGTCGTTTTTCGGACAAGTGTCCAAGCAGATGGTCAAAGCTTTTGAGGAGCGATGTAAAACAGTTCATGGCTTTAAATAGAGAAATATGGATTGTTCTCCTATTTGCCCTTACGTCGCGCCTTTCTCGCTCTTTTTGCCAGTTCCTTTTCCATCTTGACCCTCGCCGCTTGTCGTTGCATTTCAAACATAACTGAGGGATTCGGGTCTTCAATTTGAACTGGAGGTTTCCCTGGCACCAGCCTCCACCTCCATTCTTGCTGTGCCTTCAAGTCGGTCACCAGAGAGACCCGCTCCTGCTGGCGGCCATATTTCACCGCGTCTAGGCGCTCCCCAGCCTCGTTCCGAAGACTGCCCTTCCGTATGAACACTTGCTCTATCTCTCCTTGCTTCTCCATTTCCTGCAGAACCGTTTCCTTGAGATATCTGTGCAAGTGCAGACTGAGAAAGCTTTTTTTTTTTTGTGCATGATCGACTCACCTCATGGATCGTATAGGATGTTCCGAATGTTTTGGGAGAGTTCTAATGTGCTTCGGTGTGATGGAAACCAGCATCCTCTTGGGAATGAGTTCCTCAGGCTGACGAGCATCGGCGGTTTCCTCACGAATGAGTCTGTGAATGGTTTGTTGATGAAGGCCGAGCTCAGGATATGGTGTCAGTATCTGCCTCACAATCTGGCGCGCTTGAGCAGTGCTCCAGGAAATGAATGTCTTGACGTGCGGACTCTGCAGGTTCCTTGAGAAGCTCATGATAGTCGAAGAAAAGCACGTGAGCGCCCACCCACTTGATTGGCTAGCTAGTAGCTACAGATATTTACATTACAACTTGCTGGCTACAGATTTGACAGTAAATCCTATTCTCGGGAAATGGCATCGGAAGACTCCAGAAGATCCTTGGGTCTCAATGACAAACTCTTCTGCATTGAGAGCCACAAGCTGTCCAGTCGTTGCAAAAGCTCTCCCTTGAGTGGCGATGAGTCTCGAATAAGTTGAGTCAGATCCACTGACCGGTGTCGCTTGGAGCAATAGAGATCCGGTCTCCCAAAGATAAACTGAGATGAGAAGCGTCCGTCTCGTCGAAGCCGACAATATTCAAAGGTTCAAAGGAGGCGGCGACCATTGATGCCGCAGCCTCGTCACCGGTGATGATTGGTACGGGACCAAAGTCTTTTTTCAAACTTGAAATATATTTTTCCAAGCGATCATGCCACTAAAAGCAGTTCATCGGCGATAAGTCGACTTTGTTCAGTATAACACGCACTTGCAATGTCCGAGGAAACCTGGTGGAGTCGAGAATGGGACTCGCGTTGGGCATCTGTTTGAGCCAAGATAGCAAGAAGCCTACTGAGACGTCTGCCAAGTTGGGCATTTCCGTGTCGAACAACCAGTCTCCTCCCGAGTTTTCCAGTTGTTCTTCAATAAGAGCCTTTTCTCCAGTGAGTCCCGATATCAAGCAAAGTATGTCGAGGCGTACCATGTGAGATTTGATAGTAATGAGTGCTGGGCCTCGGGACGCCATAATAGCGTCGGCATCGATCTTCCCGCCAGTGAACTGTTGGAAATAAGAAAAGTATTCGGGGCAAGAAGAATTCGGCTTGCAGTTTCTCTATCTTTGATGAAAGAACTAGGGATCCTGTCCCAGGGAATGAAAGCTGAGCAAAGAGGAAATACAATGTCCACAAATTCCTTCGAGAAAGCCTTGATCAAACCGGTATCTTTGCTCCCGTTGTTCCTGGGTGGGAAGATGGTTCTGTAGCTGCCTCCACAGAATCTTCGCTCAAGAACAGAGGTTATGAGACTTGTAGACATTCAGCAGGATATTAATAGGTTGAACGAAGCCAGACTGACTTGGTATCGCAGTATACATCTCGTCCAATAGCAAGAATGGGAATTCTGCGGGATAGTGTCAGTTTATTTAAACGTTAGCTTATGCTGCGAGCACACCTGCGATAGTTCAAACCCAAGAGGTCTACGATCTCTGGTCTCGGCATGATGTTGGAGATCTGTTTGACATGAGGACGCGACTCTGGAGACACTTTGTTGGTATTACCTTGACTTGCTGGTGAGGGATGCCCTTCAGCAGCAGCACGTTGTCGAGCTTGGCGGCATATGGTGAGGTATCATACCTTTCCGGCTCATAATTTAGAGTCTGAGAAGAGAGCTGAAACGCGAAGCGCACCTATAGATTATGACGGGCGAAGGAGACATTTGTGGCCGGGTAAACCGTTACGAAAGAAGCCGGCCCATTTGAGGCGCCGAATTTTGACACGTTCATCTCTAAGATGGGCCGCAGAGTAGGAGTTAGCTTTGGGCGAAACATGAGCGCGAAAAGAGCAATGATATAAATGGTCTCGGGAACGAGATATTGGAAATTTTTAACCCATTCAGGGTTGCCGGTCATTGGAGCGAAGCGGTGTTGCTATTGGTTGCTGTGCACCTCTTTAAATCAACAGCGGCATTCACTTTTTTCATCTTCTCTTCCTCGACCGCCATGGCTGACCGCTCAGTCAACTCTCGCGAGGACCCTTTCGCTGACCGTCCCAGGCAAACTCAGTTCGTCGAACCAGAGCGACCCTACCACGATGGAGCCAACATGCCTCGTCCATATGAGAGTTCTACAAATCTCCAGGAATTCGGTGCTGGGGATTCTCGCTATGAAGAAGATGAAGAGTACATCGAAAAACAGCCTCTGAATACTGGTCAAAGCTTTGCAGGCGGCTTTTACCCACCAGCGTAACACTGCTCTTTCTTCTCTTTATTTGTTTTGCTCATTCAAGCCTTTCAACAGTCCAGTGGATCCTGATGCTTTCGGTGACCCTTATGGGCGCCCAAGTTCGGTTCATTCTACCTCAACCAACGGTATCGACACTGCCTGGCGCCGACGTCAAACCATCAAGCGTGGTGTGACGCGCAAGGTCAAATTGACCAACGGCAATTTTGTTGCAGAATATCCAGTGCCTACACCTGTGCACAGTGCCATTGAAGCCAGATATGCTTCTTCGAATACGACAGAATTCTCGTCAGCTCTCTCCTTTCTTTCAACGACCATCGTGGCGCTAATTGTCAACTTTATAGCCACATGAGGTACACCGCAGCAACGTGCGACCCCGATGAATTTACAGAGGCAAACGGATGGTCTCTGCGCACCAAAATTTACGGCCGTCAAACCGAATTGCTCATCGCGGTCACATCTTACAACGAGGACAAGACTCTTTATGCTCGCACTTTACACGGTGTCATGCTCAATATTCGTGATATCTGCAAAACTAAAGCTTCCAAGTACTGGCGCAAGACTGCAGAAGAGGGTAATCCTGCTTGGCAGAGAATTACTGTTGCGCTCATCGTTGATGGTCTCGAGGCCATGGACAAGAGCGTCCTGGATCTCCTTGCCACAGTTGGTGTCTATCAAGATGCTGTGATGAAGAAGCAGGTCGACGGCAAGGACACGGTTGCTCATATATTTGAGGTTTGCTTCTTATTCCATCTTGATCGTTCAGCACTAATGTCTCGGGCAGTATACCACTCAACTCTCCGTCGATGCAACACCCCAACTTGTTCTTCCCCAGCCCAATGACCCAAACAATCTTGTTCCTGTCCAGATCATCTTTGTGCTCAAGGCCAAGAATCAGAAGAAGATCAACTCTCACAGGTGGTTGTTCAACGCCATTGGTCTTCACCTCAACGTGAGTCGGTCACGGATATCTCAACTCACTTTTCTCATCATTCCCCTAGCCCGAAATCTGTGTTCTCATTGACGCTGGAACCAAGCCTGGTCACAAATCCATCTACTACTTGTGGGAAGCCTTCTATAATGACCAACACTTGGGCGGTTGTTGCGGTGAGATTCATGCGATGATCAAGGGAGGCAAGAAGCTCCTGAATCCCCTGGTTGCCGCTCAGAACTTTGAGTACAAAATGTCAAACATCCTGGGTAAGTGTTTTCCAAAAGATGGCTATGTCGGTCGCTGAGCATGTTACATATAGATAAACCCTTAGAGAGCAGCTTTGGTTATGTCTCCGTGTTACCGGGTGCCTTTTCCGCTTACCGGTATCGCGCTATTCAGGGAAGGCCTCTCGAGCAGTACTTCCATGGCGACCACTCTTTGGCCGATCGTCTCGGTCAAAAAGGTATCTACGGCATGAACATTTTTACCAAAAACATGTTCTTGGCCGAGGATCGTATCCTCTGCTTCGAACTTGTGGCCAAAAAGAATGACCGCTGGACTCTGACCTATGTCAAGCCTAGCAAGGCTGAAACAGATGTGCCAGAAACAGCTGTCGAGTTGATTGGACAACGTCGTCGTTGGTTGAACGGGTCTTTCGCTGCTTCGGTTGTAAGTCCTACAATATATTCAAATGTCATTTACCCTGCTCACCGCTGAATACAGTATGCTCTCGTCAATTTTTTCATGTTCTATCGTTCGGGCCACGGTCTCATCCGCATGTTCTTCCTCCACGTCCAAGCTCTTTATAACGTCTTCTCGCTCCTCTTCTCCTGGTTTGCATTGGCAAACATGTGGTTGACCTTTAGTATCATCATCGACTTGCTCCCGGATCAATCGCCTCCTATTCTGATCTTTGGAACACCGGAAATTGTGAGATACGACCACAAAACTGTCCCTGCAAAGCCTGACCTTTTGGATAGACGCATTGGGTGAATCTTGCTCTCAAATGGTTGTATCTAGCGACGCTGGCCTTGCAATTTGTTCTTGCCCTGGGAAATCGCCCCAAGGGCGAGCGAATGGCCTACACTGTCACTTTATGGTAGCTTATTTTGTTCAATCGCCATTCCGCTGCTGATCGTTGTTCAGGATATACGCCGTTCTCGCGGTATATCTTTTGGTATGCTCGTTCTGGCTCACCGCAAAATCTTTCGCGGCAAGTTTTTTTGTTTTCAGACTTGACCTGGGACTTACATATCGGTAATGTAGGCTGTTCCTGGTCTGATCAGGCAGCAACATTCTACTTCTGCAATCATCGGTGTCTTCTTCAAACCACCAGTCGGTGCTTTGATAGCGGCCATGATATCCACATTTGGTAAGTTTTGGGATAATGTTGTGATTTTGTCTCATCCACTTTCAGGCATCTACTTTATCGCGTCTTTCCTATACGTGAGTAATTATGTGTTTTACAGCAGCAGGCTCTGATGAAGCACATCTCATGTAGCGCGATCCATGGCATATGTTCTCCAGCTTCTTCCAGTATCTCTGTCTGGCCCCCAGTTTCACCAATGTCCTTAACGTCTATGCATTCTGCAACTTGCATGATGTAGGTGCTTCATTTCCCTGCACAGAATGACGGGTTGACTGTTTTTCTAGGTCTCGTGGGGTACGAAGGGCAGCGACAAGGCCGAAGCTCTACCATCGGTCTCTTCGGGCAAGGCCAAGGGTGCCGAAGCCCCCGCTGTTGAGGACACAGTCAAGGTCCAGGAAGACGTCGACGCCACTTTCAAAGATACCGTCACCCGAGCAATGACTAAAATTGACACGAAAGAAGTCGTGGAGAAGCCAAATATGGATGACCAGAACAAGACCTTCCGCACTCGTCTCGTCTCGTTCTGGATGCTTACAAATGCCACTCTTGCCATTGCAATTGAGAATCTCAATGGCTTGCCCTCGAAGGACGAGGCTAGCGATGAAGCCAAATTGGTGAAGCAGCAGAACACCTACTTTGGTTTCATTCTGTACTCTACCTTTTTCCTCGCCGCAGTCCGATTCACTGGAGTGAGTCTTTCATTTTTCTCATCAACTAGCTCTGATCCTTGGCTAGTGTCTCTACTACTTCTTCAAGCGCAACCTTTTCCGGTGGTGCCGAAGAAATTGAATGTTTCCTTATCATTAAATATCTACATCATGGACGCTTCTTTATTCACTGCTTTTGCGTTTTCGATTCTGGACGGAGTTCCTCGCATCTGGAGCGTCTCTCCAGCTAGCCTATGTCATCTATCCTATTAAGAATACATCCCATTGTACTCGGATCGATCCTGTCGGCGGCTTTCGGGGGCTCTTCCACCCAGAAGTGAGAAAAGGTCATTCTCCAGAAAGAGACCTTGACCTGGAGGGACGTCACGAATAAAGTTCTGCAGCTCTGTTTCATCCAAGTAATCAACTGTCAGTGGCGCAGGAGCTGGAGCAGTGGTGGAAGATGCTTCCTGTGAAGTCAAAGCAGGGAGCAAAGTACCCCGGCACATCGGGCATGAGCTATGCTGTGAAAAGGTCGAATGAAAGTAGAGAAACATGGAAAGGAAACTTACTCCCTCGGCTACCCATCTAGAAATACTAAAGAGCCTCCTTGTTGGACTGATAGACTTCATATAAGAGACGGAAAACTCACTCTCTTCGACAAAATATGTGGCCGCATTGCCAGGGTTTTGCCAAACGAGTCACTCCAAGTTCTTCGACAGGATGCGCAGGTGAATCCATAGCAAGCGCCATCTCTTCTTGAGCTACGAGAGCCAGAAGAGAGGTGAAACATATAGGACAGACAGACTCTCGAGTTGGATGAGTCTCGTCTCGACAAGATCCAGTGTTCTCACCTTTGTGTCCTAGTGATATGATTTCTGCCTCGTCTAGTGGGTGCAAATTCCGTGTTATTTGCTGCATTTCTCTACAGCAAAATGAATCCTGCTAGATCGAGATACTAGACTTGCTTACTCCAGAGATAATTGAGTAGTTTGTTGAGTCGAAGCCAATCTCGCCATGACCAACTGCTGTATCTCGTCTCTCATTCGTTCGTTGAGCGCATCGTTGCTTTCAAGAAATGAGGGAAGTGCAGCCATGGACGCGTGTCGAAAGTAAGTTCTCAGCACGTGATCAAAGAAAAGCTTTTCTCGAATGGCCACCCCGAACTCTGTCCTTTTCGCTCGTGGAGTTATTGCGAGACTAGCCACCTGGCCGACCTTACGATTAGCCATTCAGGAAGGCTGGGGTGGTCCCGGAGGGTCACAAAAAAGAACATGGCTGGCCTCTACCATCGTCGATGCTTTCGAAGAAACAGTACCTACCCCAGATGACCAGTACATTGAAGAGATGCTGCTGCAGGTCATGTCAGACGAGTTCGATGCTCAGCTGGAAGATGACAGTGCTGAGGGCGTCGCAAGCGACATAGTTAAGGTCTGGGATGAAACGCGATCTGGGAAGCTGGATTTGGTGCTGAAGCTGGAAGAATTGGCGGACAGAGTCAAGGGCACGAAAACCGAAGCCCTTTATGCTCCAAGTCAGGATGATGAAAATGAGTGGGAAGATGATGACGGGGACGGATCCAGCGACGAGGAGATGCTCGACGCAGATGAAGCACCCCAGCTTCTCGAACCCAAACCGAGAAATGAGCCCGAGGTCGACGAAGACGGTTTCACAATGGTCAAAGGAAAGGGAAAGGGTCGACCATGATGCATGACAAGGCAAGTTGCGCAAGAAAGCTTTCAAGCTGAACTCAAGAAACCTTGCCGTAGTAAAATAACCAATCGTCCATTTCGACGTACAGGAATGGATCGTGAAGAAACTAAAAGTACATCAAAAAATCATGCGAGCTTGCGCGTGTTTTCGTCTCGTGCATCCAAGTTATTGCTCAGTCGAGGCCGTTCAGCTGAAATAAAATCAGCGGAAAGGTCCAAGTGAGGAGGTTGAGCTCACAGTCTCGCGTCGTCCTCGGCTATCTCCACGGCCTCGAGAATCTCCATGTCGGCGCTTGGTTAAATCGACTTCATCGCGACGTCCTCGACTGTCTCCACGGCCTCGAGATCCATGTCGACGTGCGGTGAGCTAGGAAGAAGATAAATTTCTCAAAGTTCAAAGATCTAGCTGCAAAAAATTACCTCTTCAACAGAGCGACGAACATGGCTATTTCCTCGCTCATGTGAGTCTCCATGTCGGCGCTTGGTCAAGTCGACTTCATCGCGACGTCCTCGACTGTCTCCACGGCCTCGAGATCCATGTCGACGTGCGGTGAGCTAGAAAGAAATTAAATTCCTCAGGGTTCAAAGATCTAGCTGCAAAAATTTACCTCTTCAACAGAGCGACGAACATGGCTATTTCCCCGCTCATGTGAGTCTCCATGTCGGCGCTTAGTTAAATCGACTTCATCGCGACGTCCTCGACTGTCTCCACGGCCTCGAGACCCATGTCGACGTGCGGTGAGCTAGAAAGAAAATAAATTTCTCAGAATTCAAAGATCTAGCTGCAAAAAATTTACCTCTTCAACAGAGCGACGAACATGACTATTTCCCCGCTCATGTGAGTCTCCATGTCGGCGCTTAGTTAAATCGACTTCATCGCGACGTCCTCGACTGTCTCCACGGCCTCGAGATCCATGTCGACGTGCGGTGAGCTAGAAAGAAAATAAATTTCTCAGAATTCAAAGATCTAGCTGCAAAAAAATTACCTCTTCAACAGAGCGACGAACATGGCTATTTCCCCGCTCATGTGAGTCTCCATGTCGGCGCTTAGTTAAATCGACTTCATCGCGACGTCCTCGACTGTCTCCACGGCCTCGAGATCCATGTCGACGTGCGGTGAGCTAGAAAGAAAATAAATTTCTCAGAATTCAAAGATCTAGCTGCAAAAAAAATACCTCTTCAACAGAGCGACGAACATGACTATTTCCCCGCTCATGTGAGTCTCCATGTCGGCGCTTAGTTAAATCGACTTCATCGCGACGTCCTCGACTGTCTCCACGGCCTCGAGATCCATGTCGACGTGCGGTGAGCTAGAAAGAAAATAAATTTCTCAGAATTCAAAGATCTAGCTGCAAAAAAATTACCTCTTCAACAGAGCGACGAACATGACTATTTCCCCGCTCATGTGAGTCTCCATGTCGGCGCTTAGTTAAATCGACTTCATCGCGACGTCCTCGACTGTCTCCACGGCCTCGAGATCCATGTCGACGTGCGGTGAGCTAGAAAGAAAATAAATTTCTCAGAATTCAAAGATCTAGCTGCAAAAAAATTACCTCTTCAACAGAGCGACGAACATGGCTATTTCCCCGCTCATGTGAGTCTCCATGTCGGCGCTTAGTTAAATCGACTTCATCGCGACGTCCTCGACTGTCTCCCCGGCCTCGAGATCCATGTCGACGTGCGGTAAGCTTTGAAAACAATGAGCTGGGAATAAATTCAAGGTGACAAAGGGCACCTCTTCAGCGGATCGGCGAACATGGCTATTTCCCCGCTCATGTGAGTCTCCGTGGCGACGTCTCTCGAACTAAAAGATGTGTCAGCATAAAAGATCTGGCTGGCACGAAGAATAATTTTACTCGTGGAATTTGGCTACGACCGACGCGATCTTCATCACCAGCAGCGAGGGCATCGCTCAGAATCTGTCTTGGGTGTCAGGAATGAGTCTATGGCTTGAGGAAAAAGTACTGACAGGTCTAGCAAAGCCTGAAGACAGAACAGCGGCGATGACGATAACGACAAAGTCTCTTTTGAAAAGCATTTCGATGAATGTAGAGCTAGTATTGAGTAGTCAATGTTTGGATAGACTGAGGTACTCAATGCAACCATGTTCGCCTTTTATACCATTGCAAAGACAGATGAGGCAATCATGAATATCGAGGTTAAGAAGAATTTTGGTGGGAACATGACAGGTGATCGAGCCTCGAGAAGATCCGCAGCAAGGAAGAAAGATATATTATCCTTTTACAGCCGAAGCTGCCTGGGATACTATGGCGCTTCTATAGGCATCTCATGGCGAAAAGGATGCAAAATGATTCAGATCTGTCTCCATGACTGTCTCGAAGAGCCGAGAATAGGAAGGCTGAGAGCAAACCTAGGAAGGAGAATAATCGAGTGCCCGGTCTGAATCTTGCCCGACTCCCTATGTGAAAAATTGGTGGTGGTGCTGCCAAGCGGTGGACCTTTTGAGGGTAGAGTTGCCACTGCGGACCTAAAACAATACGTCCTCGAGAAAAATATAATAGTGTCGAACAGAAGCCCGAGTACCATGAACGACCCACACTGCGCAGCCTGAATACTTGACAAAAAGCCGCCATTTCCAGTCGGAGGCTATTGTGGAATAATGGATTTGGCAATAATTAGCAAAAGAAAAAGCTTGGCCGCAGTACAAAGTGAAGGAGCTGCTGCACGTGAGAGTTGGTTCATGAAATTTCGTCAAGTTTACAATAATAATGGCAGGGAGGGTATGCAACAAAGAGTGTACAAGGATATTTAGAAGGGATTCTCATCGTCGCCGAGGCTCATAGCAACGTCTTTGGACTCGGCTGCATCGCCCTGCTCTTCAACATCGCTGGAATGCTCTTCTTTCTGTGCAAATAGTTGCATTGGCTTGGTGGCTCTAATGAAAGCTCAGCGAAAAGAGTGGCCAGTAAAAATAAACAACAAACTTGGCAGAAAAATGCTTTCTCTTGGCCGCAGACAGTTTCTGGGAGCAAGGCGTCATTAGGTTGTCAGTTGGCGATATGAAAGCGGGGTTTCTGAAGCGCAGTCAGGGGGGGATCGGCTATACGAGCAAGAGACCATACATTGTTTTCGCCATCTTCTTGGCCAAGAGGGCTTTCGAACCCATTCCAGGAGCCTGATTGACAACGTTGCCTAAAGGAGCCTGAGGAACAACCACATGAGCTGCTTGAGAAGGGTTATGCAAGGGCTGAATTGGAGTAGCGAGCGGCGAATCGTTGGGCGTTGTGGTAGCAGACATCGTGGCTCAGGTAAGGCTTTTGTTGTCACGTTTGGTTCAAACTTTCGGTTCAAATTTCTTCACATGACCGTGAAGCGCGTTCAACGTTGGGCCTTGGCAATGTTCTTTTACAAGTTATACATGGTTGTAATATAGATACATGTCTTCACTGCTCCTTTCCACTCAGACTCCGGAAAAATTCTGCATATGCGTGGTCGACATCGAAGAGAAGCTGGAAGTCTTCAGCTTACGATTGGAAGCACTTGAAGAAGTAACCATACCTGTCGAGATTGCTCTTCAGTTATTTCCTCCGATGCTTTCATTCCATTCAGTGTGATGAGCCTGCGACAGTCGACTGAGGGCTTGCAAAATAGGGCAGAAATATTACCCACCATCCGACCATTCGACTACGACCTTCCCAATCTTTGCTACCCTTGAATCGGGCATAACCAGTAACAAGTTCCTGTAGAATGGGATGGAGCTGGTCTTTGGCACGAAGACGTAGCTTCAAGGCATCCATGAAAGTGATAAAGCTCTGTGCAGGGTTCAGCTCAGTGTTTCAATTAATCCGACAGACGTTACCTGGGTGGTTTCAGCAACCCATTTTCCAGTCTCTGGACCTGCCTCGCTCGAATGCTCCACTGTTGCTGGTACACCGACTTTGATTCGGTGTAGAGCCGCCGGATGGTCCATCTAGCTCATGTCAAAATGGGAAAATTCATCAATAAAGTACAAACCCGATATCTGGTCATAAATTCTTCAATCGAGGGTACATCATCGCCCACAAGCTTTAGCATGGTCTTGTACTGGGAGAGAAGTCGAGTACATGCCGGCGAATATCTCTTTGTAGATAGCTTAGCAGAGTAAAACGCTGAACATGAAAGGCTACTCACTCGGCGGCAGTGATGGAATCTCGCACATATGCTCGTTCCAGATAGTCAAGGGCCACGACGATCCCGAAAAGCGTCGCCAGAAGATTGTATTTCTCTCGTTCACCGTTGCTCGTGTATAGTCGAACCTCTTCGTCGAGAGAAAGAGACATTGGTCGGAACTTGAAAATCAACTTTGTTTTTTCTTCCTTCATGCTGCCACCGGAACTCTTTTGCAGCATCCTAGAAACGTGTTCTGTTCACGATATAGTGCGATGCAGAGAAGTATAGAGACTTGTGTTCACCAGTGCATTCAACTAATCCGGCTCAAGCTTTGTCGCAGCTTCAAGAGCATTATCGACGCGTCCTCATCGCTGCAATATAAAATACAGCTAGCGGTAGCGGGTCTACAGCCAACGGCTGGGCAGAAATTACCTGCCTCAACGCTACTCCAAACCCTTCAAAAGTATCAGGATGCCTGGAAAAATTTCAAATGGACTGCGAAAACAACTGTGCGTTTGAGCGACATCGAGACTTGGGAGGTCACAGGTAATATCCCGTCTCAATATGCCGATCCAAGCTTAAGGTGACAGGAAACTTGATGGCGTACTACAGCCTAGATCGTGGTCTGTTCACGTTTAAACAGATTGCATCTTTATATCGCGAAATTCCTTTGAAGGAATGGTCCTTCGCACCCCAGGATCACAAGGTATCAGACTTCACCATCGACCCAACTCAAGATCTACTGGTCGCGGTGCATGTCGATATCCCTCAGTGAGAACTGTTTAATGCTTTGTTTGAATAATTAATTCCTTCTCTATAGGGATCACCACATCACAGTGTCTGTCTACCTTTCAGCCTTCCTGGACGGTGATAGCGTGCACCCTTCCGCTGGAATTCCTGTACATCTTATACACCGGCCAGCGCAAGATGTGGTTGCGGATTCTGTCAGCTTTGAAATTCGCATCTCTGGATGCCACGTTGGAATCATGCTCGATGTGGATGGCGAAACGGAGCTAATAATTCTCAATTGGAAGACTGGCCAGATACATGCAAGTGCTGCTCTTTTTGTGTCCAAGGGAATATGGCTGACCTTGCAATGCAGCATCAAGCCTTTCCTGTTCATCTTACCACCTTTGCCTTCCTTACATCGGACTTGCTAATGATTGGACACATTGTGGAGCCTGGCGATGATGTCTATCTGCCTCAGTTGACTGTCTTCAAGTTGAAAAGTCCTTCTCAAATCGACAAGATTTGTTCATTCTGCCTGCCTGCTCCATTGACTGGGGTTAACACTTATTTTGATGTCTGTATGGACACCGCGGCAACTTCCTTACCTCTGAATTCACCATTCACGACCTCTCAAACCGACCGATTGTTGGTTATCAATTACACGCTATTTGGGCAGGATGAGCTGGAGGAGAATTTCGCTATCTTTGCTCCATGTTCCACTTTCCAGCGTCAAATAGATGCTCTTCCAACATCAAGCAGCACCCCGAGATCATTCTCTTGGGCTGAATGGGGTCCAAACCAGACTCGGATGCTTCCTTACACCATGGAAGAAGTTTGGTGTTGCTACGTCCACGGGATGAAGGTCAGTCTCCGTAGTCTGTTCGTTCGCCCGCTGACGTATCGTCAAGGCTCTTATTTCAGTCGGAGAAAATGAATTCGTCCTTTGCGACTTTAATCCACTTGGACCTAAGCAGGACGACTTCCCTTGGAAGTTGACCGACCTCAATCCGGAGCATGTTCGCTTGCTTCAACCCTGTAATTTGGAGACCTCGTTGCCATATTCGCAGACTGCTTACATGATAGAGTCAACTGAAGCTTTGATGCTCAGTGAAGATGCTCTGATAGCCATCACTGTAAGTCTTCTGTTATGAATCTCTTGTGCCTTGCCTGACGCATCAGTTTGATGATAACATCGAAATAATGAGCTTCTGAACCAATGTGTGTTAGTTAGATTAAATTGAATGCTTCGGACGAGATCCGGTTCCGTTGAAGGCTTCGATGATCAACGCACTGTGGACGTTCTGGATTCTGGTCACGCCGCGGCCTTCGGCGTAATGCTCTCACTGTCAGGCAGTTTCTTCCTGTTCTTCATTTCCCATTCGTTAAACCTTCATTTTCCTGGCGCTCAGAGTTATTTGGTCCTGGCGGAGGTTGGAAAAGGATAGAGATTCGAGACTGGCCATCGTCTTGAGCCATGTCGCCTGCAGTGGATTCTAGCTTGCGAAAGCGGTATGCATCCAGTTGGAGCAGGAGAACTTCAGATTTATCCATCTATTAGGAAAATTGCTGTTCTGGGGCCCCGTTCTGTCGGTGGGTCATTAATTTTGCTGCTACGGGCACAACTCAAGTAACATTAGGAAAATCGTCGCTCTTGATTCGGTTTATCGAGAACCATTTTGGCGAAAATTACTATCCCACCATAGAGAGCTCTGTGACGATATCCCCTCGAGTTCTGCAACAATTTCTTATTCTTCTTGCAGTTCTCCAAAGGCGTCAAGTTGAATGGCACAGAATACGATTGCGATCTTATCGACACCGCGGGTCAGGTGGGTTGTCTGATTTACTGTCTGGCTCCTTCTTACTCGATCTGCAGGATGAATACTCGATCTTGAATGCTGCTCATGCAATCGGGGTGCACGGCTTCGTCCTGGTCTACTCAGTGGTAGGTGAACCTTTTCTTTGATATCTCCAAACTGACGTCATCTTCTTAGACTTCACGCAACTCGTTCAATATGGTGCAGATTGTCTACGACAAGATCGTAGATTTTTGTGGTCGTACAGTACCCTGCGTCATAGTTGGTTCGAAAACTGATCTTCAGACTTCGTATGTATCTTGGCCTTTTTCTGAGCTCAAAGTTGACGCAAAAGCCAGGAGACAAGTAGCGTTCGATGAAGGTATGAAGCTGGCACAGGAAAACAATGCTGCCTTTGTGGAAACAAGCGCAAAGGATGGCCAACATATCGGTCGGTTCTCTGTTTCAATTCTTCTGCAGCACTGCTTAGGAGTCCTATCAGCTGAGGTTTTTGAACGATGTCTCGAAGAAATCCACAAGCGTGCGCCACACAATCAGGTCGAAGCTCGGCCGAATCGTTGTCACATTATGTGAAGGAGATGTACAGCAAATTATCATACTCATGTTTCGTTTTCGTTTTCGCAGGGATTTCAGGTAATACATGTACATTTCGTTGTCCCAATTCTTGGCCTACGCAGAAATTCCGTCCCCTAAAAATCTGGCCTCGATTTTCCTTGAACCAAGACCTACTGCTTTCACGGTCTGAGGGTCCCCTGGGACTACATCCAAAGCTTGATCTCCCCATTTGACATCATCTCCTTCCACGTCCAAGACGAGCCCTTTGATTGGCTTGGACACAGTTATCGTCACAGATTCGCCATCTTGGCCCGTCTCAATCTTCAGACCGACCTCATCAAGACTGGGAAACTTGATAAACTTGAAGGGTTCCGGCCTATATCATTGGTTAGCATAGATGAATCCCATAATCGGTTTGTTTTACCAGTTTGAGTATCTTCCTAACACAGTACCATCGTCATCCAACAGTCGAGCAGATACGATTATATCTTTGGGTATGTCACTGAGCTTGGTCCTTGGGGGCTGGCCGGTGAGGCTTCCTTTGTAAAGTTCCGTGCTAGAGTTGGCTGATAAAACGACTGGTGAAAGTACCAACTGATCTTGCCAGCTGGATTGGAGGTCGAAAAAGGTAACCTCAAGTGTGGCCTTTTTGTCCTGAAGTGTGCTGTTTGTAGCCCATATCTCTAGGACAGTTTCGATGGTGAACTTGGCATTAGATCGATCGTCGGGGAAGGTGGTTTTGTCCTTGCGAGTCATACCCACTGTGTAACGACGAAGCTCTCTTGAAATAGTAAAATAGGCAGGTTTGGGCCTTAAGAAATAGTCTGCGATGGCCCAAGATGTTACCGGCCAGCAGTCGTTGAGCTAGTGGACGTTAAAATATGCTTCCTGAAGATAGACTACATCGCTGACCTGCCAAACGAGGGCGCCACTAGCAGGAAACGTCAAACTATTGCCCAATGGTAACCTTTATAGCTGACCTTGTGTATTCTCTTCCTTTGCCACGCCAGTTTCTTCTCCAAAGGCGGTAGGCGCTTGCAAGAGTTTCCGCTTGCATTATTTGCGTCCCATAAACATAGCTTGGGAGAGTTCAGATGAGTTAAATCAGACAAAAATGTGGGACCTTTCCATTTCGAACGAGTGTTTAAAGTTCTCGACCATATAGAGCTAAGAGAAGGTATCAGACTGGGAGGAGTTAGCTGGATTGTCGGACTTGTTACCTCCAAGCGCCTTTCAAATCCTTGAGCCTTGTTATGGTTGTTGTTGGTACGAGACTGGGGATAGCGCTCGGAAACATCCCCTGCGAGCCAATAATCGACGGTGCGGATATTCGGAAATCCTTCCTGAAGAATAGAGATTGGTGAGAAGCTTCTCGTGTGCTAGATCTGCAGTACCATGCCGAATTCCGAGACAAATCTTCCTGCCTGAGCATCATAAACATCGGTATTTGTGCAAAAGACCCGTAGAGTGACATACCAGGATATCCCAGTTGCTCCAAGGCTCCTGGGAGCCATGCCAAACGTTCCATTGGTGAAGATCTCCAAGCGTACTGTCTGTGGTAGGTTTACCTTGTCCAGAATACGGAGATCCACGGTGGTAATGGATGTTGGACAACCGCTGAACTATTTCGGGCAGTACACGCTCGTAGATGTGACGTGCGGGAAAGTTCGTCTGCCTGAAATCAGAGGTTTCATCGGAATAGTCCAGTTCTAGCTTCAAGGACTCGGCGATCTGATAATCCTCGTTGTTTCCAGCTATGAGAGTTATACATTACAGAGATTTTTCAAGATATGCAATTCTTACCCAAGATCATAACCGACGGATGGTGGCGCAATCTCTTGACATTTTGTTCTGCTTCCTCTGTTACGGACGCGAGGAAGGAGGCATAGGCCGGATACTGAAACAGTCATGAAAGAAGGCCAGACTCGTTGTATGTAGCACGTACCTGTCCACAACCAAACATAAAATCTTGCCAGACAAGGACTGAATTTGGAGGTAAATATACGGCAGACTGTAAGTCGGTATTCTTACTTCCTAGTTCTGTCCAGATATTCAGTGAGGGAGAAGGAGTTGACTAGATTTGATCTCACCATCACAAATTTCATAAAACACATCTGCTTCGTATATTCCGCCGCCCCAGACTCTGACTGAAAAAACATCAGCGCCCCAAAGGATTGATGAATTCGCTCTGACTCATGTTCTGATTGCCGTCAACGAGAAGCTGGAGCCACTTCCGGTATCTCTCCGAGGTTATACTCCAAATTGTTCAGTAACAGACAATAACTGAAAGGCCAAGACTCACGACGTTAGGAAGGAGTCTGCAGGTATCCAATTTGATCCTCCACAGAATATTCTGATGTTGTTAATTTCAAAAAGGAAGGATAGCCCATCCTCATCTTCGAGTTTTTCCTCGACAACAAGAGCTCGGCGAAACCCAATCTTTTGAGTTTTGACATCACAGACATTTCCCGCCTACAAAAGAGGTGAATCAGTAAACACTAGGCCAAAAACCTAAGGCTTACTGCATCTGCGATCTCGAGAGTGACTGTATATAAAGGCTGTGCTCCATATCCAACCGGGTACCAGAGCTCCAGGATTCCAGCGGCAAAATCGAAGGACACCTGTGAATTGCCTGGGTCCGTCGGTATCTTGGACAAAGTATGGGCCACTTTTCCGTCGCTGTCTTTCAAAGTGAATGAAGCGAAACCCGAAAATGGAGCAGAATAGGTGAAAGTCGCGTCAAGTTTGACGTCCAGCTTCTCGGAAACTTGAGATCGCACGTCGAATTCCGTGATACGATGTTCGTACATCTCAAGGCTGACGGGTTTATGGGGACCGACGGTCATGAGAACCGGACCTGTGCTTCAAGTCAATGCCATACTTGTCCGGTACCTTTCAGCTTACCCCAATCCCAACCGTAGCTGATGAAAACACAGTTGAATATAGATTATTTCAAGGTAAAGGAACATCACTCACTTGTATTGCGCTTTCCGGACGTGGAGACGACTAGAGAGATGTTATCAACAAAGTCTAACGAGCGATTGTTCGTTTACCTTGCATCTCCGTTCCAGAGCTCGAATTTGCCATACTTCTTTTCCAGTTCTCTACCTGTTTTAGGATCAGGATTGGACTATTTATCGTTGTTTTGAACGTTGCCTTTGAGGAGAGCGTTTTCAAAATGGAGAACCAGAGTGTTTTGAGGCTTTAGATTAGATTTGACGGACTTTCTGTGAGACAGAAACTGATTATCTGTCTTGAGGATTTCTTCGTCGTTCTGGAAAGGTTGATCAGGAGATCACCCTTGTTTCAGAAGAGCTTACAAGTTGGACAGTACAAAACGTGTCCAAGCCTTCAAGCACGAGATCGACGTTGGAGGAAGACAGTTCATTTTCTGTCATGTCGAATACCGTCTTAAACTGCCAGTCGCTCTCTCCTACCCATTGTACATCCCATTCAGAGAGACCAAGAAACTAAGTAACGCTGAGAAAGCATCCGAGAGAGCTCATACTATAGCACCGACCGGATCTGGTATTTTCTTCAAGCTTTTGAGCTCGACATGTACACTTGTTGGAAACTCAGAGGTTTTGAGCCATTCATCATCGCCCCCAATTTGCCTGAACGACCAATCTTGTAGAAATCGGGAGTTTGCCATGGTCGTAGAAGGATAGAAGAGTGTGGATTAATCCGATGATAGTCCAAGGTTTGACCAATAAGCGATCGTGACCACCCGGACCGGGCCGTGGCGAACCAAGACAATTTGGCAAACTCGAGGCAAACTGCAAAAAACGTTGATTAAATCTATATTATAGCATGTACCTGTATCGCTCCCCATTGGATGCGTTCAAGCGATTCATCCGCTGTAGCTCGCGTCTGAAAACCCAGCTCATGATGACACCTAAAACGGTCGCAAAGGTACATATGCTAAAGCTAACCCGATAGCTTGGACCCCAGGAAGTGGGCCAAAAGTAACTGAGTATCAAAATGAACACACGAACACAGAGAGAGAGCGATTCTCGGTACTCACGATCCAACAATGTTCCCCGAAGTGGATACTGAGTTGATCAGAGCCAATCCTACAGCCTTTTTCTCTGCTGGATAAGAAATAGACCCACTTGCCCAAGCAAGGAAGCAGATGAAGCCAGCATATGATTGGGCTATAAGAAAGCTACACAAACTTGAGATCTGTATCATCAAGAAACTGGTTGAACTCACAGGGACACATAGCTCACAGCAACATTCATTGTGGACATTGCGAGGAAAAATCCCAAGACGCCAACACCAAGAGACCCAGTCATATGCCAGAACCGTTCGCCAGTGTGATCCGAATGCCTGGAAAGAGCAATGGCCACCAGAGCTGAAAATATCCAAGGTGGGACGCAGAGAAGCAGTGTATTGGTCGACGAAAAGCCTAATCTGAGGAGAATAGACGGAAAGTAGGCATTCCAGGAGAGCCCAGCTACTATTGTCGTCAAAGTAGCTGCAAGCCACCAAACCTTCCAATCACCGACTGCCAAAAGCAAGCCTGACTTGTGTTCGGCCTCTGGTTTATCGCCCATATCTTCTGTCATTCGTTTGATAGCAAGGCGCTGCTCAGCAGGAGTGAGCCAGCCAGATGACGTTTCCGGAAAGTCCGGCAATATGAAGATGGCCAGAATGGCAACAACGACTGTTAGTCCTCCTTCGCAGAAGAAAAGCCAACGCCAAGCGGCGAAACCGAGCCGATTGTCCATGACATCCAGTATCACGGAGGCGACCAGTGAACCGATAGCGTTCGATATAAGCGAACCACAGGACAGCAAGGCAGTTCGCTGGGATAACTCGTTTTTCTTGTACCATCTGGAAATGAGGAACTTTGAAGCAAAATCAGACGCGGCATAAGACAGTGATTCGACTTACTAGGCTACCAGGAAAAAAGGCGGACTCGAAGAAGCCAAGAAAAAAACGTGTACATAGCGCGCCATAAAAGTTGTGAGTGAGACCTGTAATAAATCGCTTAATGACTTCGTTGACCAAGGAGACACTCACCTGTGGCCACCGAAATGAAGCCCCAGATGATCATGCAGATTCCCAAGTAAATGGAAGGTCTCCCAAAACGGCTGAGGAATATATTACTGGGATACACGTCAGCGGCCAGCAAACGAGTCTACAGAATGACTGACGATGGAATCTGCATAATCACGTAGCCGACCTGCAATCCAATGTCAGAGACAAGGCCCCGAAACTCGATGTTCACTTGCATATAATATCGAGAGCACGGTAGCAAACTGGCTCCCTTCTACCAGACAAAACCGAGTTCAGACCCAAATACGGATCGAGAAATTGACTGGCCTACCTAGATTGAGGTCACGCTCGAAGCCCTTCAGCCTTGCGGCACTGCGAGAAATGAGCTTCAAGAGTGAACAATCGGCCTCGGAAAACTTACGAGGCATTATTTCTATCGATGTCTGTTGTGGTAAGCGTTGGAAAAGAGAAGTGAATGAATTGGACTCAACAATTAAGGATGTATATAAGGACAAGGATGCTCATTCGAATGTCGACCTTTCTAAGCAGTTGACGCTCGAGTGCCTTTCTAGATTCAGTTCCGAATTCAAGGTTCAAGTCGGATTCTTCATGAGAACTCTGTAGCAGAGGACTGTGCTCTGCAGACTCGTCCAAGGGCTTGACCAGCGCGTCCATCTCTGAATGGTAAGATAAGGATAACAGACAAAGCCTGATAGGGTCAAGCCCGCTAATCAGACTCGGCTGATCCCGTGAAGAAGAGGACGAGCTGCAATAGCTCTTGAGGTAGCGCGTCTGTTGGAAAAAAGGTGAAGGGCGAAGGTATAAGCTGTATTTGGGCGACGTAACAAACAAGTCGGTGCGTGACCATCACAGCACTCCCTCTTCATCACCATGGCTCCGCCTTCAACACTGACGACGCCTTCCGATTATCACAAAATTATCGATCCTCTTATCAAGGTTCCTTCAGAGGGAATCGTACCAGTCGGGCTACTTGCCTGCCAACGGGATCCTTTACTAAGAGAGCTGGACACCACTGTCAGTACCGCTAAGTGGATATGAACCTATCTGAGCCCTATATAGGTCATCTCAGCAGTGGTATTCCAGCCAGCTCCAACTCCAGCCAGCAAGAAAGGCAACAAAGCTGTTCTTGCGCCCAAGATTCCTGATGTTCCCATTCTCCAAGTTATACTGCAGGATACTTGTATTTTCCCAGAGGGAGGAGGTAAGCAGTAATTTCTTGCGTGAGCGATACTTATTCGTCTAGGCCAGCCCACGGACATCGGTACTATATCGACTGCCCAGAATAATGTCTGGGAAGTTCTCCAATGCAAAAGACACGGCGGCCATGCTGTTCATTTTGTACGCGTCCCTGATGGAGACACTGACGCGGCTCTTGCTGCCTTTTCCCCAGGGCACAAAGTCGTGGTTTCTTTAGGACCAGCTGGTTGGGAGAGAAGGCTTGATCATGTAAGTCTCTTATAGTCTATTCATCTCTTCTGATCCGACTCTCTTTAGATGTCAATGCACACTTCTCAACATTTGCTCTCTGCCTTGTTAGAGACCCGCTTGAACCTGCCGACACTTTCCTGGTCCTTGACTGCATTCCCCGCTCCTTGCTATGTCGAGCTACCTCGAAGTATGACTCTAGAGCAGATCACCGAGATTCAGAATGAAGCCAATAAGCTCGTATTCGAAGGCAAAAGAGTTCACGTTGAAGTCGAAGCCCTGGATTTAACGCAGTCGGAACCGGCGCCGAAGCTCGAAGGTGGTCGCTCTGTAGGTCGAGGCCTCCCCGAAGACTATAGCGGAGGCGTTAAGCGGATTGTCATCATCGATAATGTCGATAGAAACCCGTACGCTTCCGTTCTTTCTATTCATTCAGAGTCTGAATGCAGGTCCTAGGTGCTGCGGTACCCATCTTCCAAGCTTACACAACCTGCAATTGTTTCTTCTTCCGCATACCGAGGCACTTTCTCGCTCGAGCACCACATCTGTTCGCTTGTACTTTCTTTGCGGACCCCGGCTCATCCACCACTTGTCTTCAACTCATCAATTGTTAAC
This sequence comes from Mycena floridula, assembly GCA_029320655.1. Taxonomy (NCBI): domain Eukaryota; kingdom Fungi; phylum Basidiomycota; class Agaricomycetes; order Agaricales; family Mycenaceae; genus Mycena; species Mycena floridula. Next base: position 36,335 of record JARIHS010000117.1, read on the forward strand.
CAGCACTGCATCCTTGCTTAGTTGTGGGGCTCCACTGGTTACAGAAAGAGTAACTCAGGTGGTAACTGAGCGCAAGCAAGCCGACAAACGGGTCGAGGATCTCGAGCTAGAACTGGCGAAATATATCGCAGCGGACCTACTAGACAAGATCAAGGCTGCAGAAGGTATTTTTATAAAACACATTCACCGAAATGACGTCTCTTCGAACCCACTGGGCTTCATCTCCTCGATAGGACTGGTCTTGGCTGATCTGTGCTCTCAGCTTCCAGAATCACCAAGATATCTGATCGTCATCTCTTCGTCGCCTCACGCTCAGACAACTTCGACTGTTTCTGTCATTTGCGCCTTCGGCTCCGAACTGAAACAGACTAAAGAGGCTGGCGATGCACTGAAAACCAGGCTCGGAATCAAAGGTGGCGGTCAGAAACAATGGAGCGGTAAACTGGTGGGAGTCTGGAAGCACGATTTGCTTGTCGAAGATGCGTTACAATCCTTGGGATACTCCTAGATACATATATGCCTAGAGTGATAACAATTTTACAGTCGCTATGCGAGATATATGAACCAACTTCAGCCTTTCGTCTCCTCGGGTTCTGGAGACAGATCATCCGACGATGAAGAGGCAGTTATTTCGACAGCAACGTCGGCATCTGAAGGAGTAATTTGAGCTGATGTACAGAGAACCGGGAGAAACACGTACCGTCGGCCTCTTCGCCCAGACTCATGTCGCCTTCAGAGGTCTCTTCACCGTCTGTCAGGCCCCAGTCCATATCTTCACCGAAATCTGTTCCTTCCCATTCCTGGTCTATTGACATGTCCCCTTGCTCCATTTCACTGGTGAAGCCATCCGTGTCGGCGAAACCCTCTTCTTCATCGTCCTCCTCGGGAATATATTCTCCACCATCTGAGGATTCGTCGTCAGATTCTGATTTTGGGCGAATATCCAGGAAAGGTTGTCGACAAGTAGGACAGCTGCCGTGCTGAAGACATTTAGTCTGGACTGTCCTTGAATGCAACTGATACATACCATATTCTGGATCCACTGTACCAAGCTAAGAGACGTTAGATTAGACTTTTGTAATCAAAAGAATACGTACTCGGCACGACAGAATAGATGGCCACAACCTTCCAGCTTTGTTAAACCGGCATCTTGTTGAAAACATTCCTCAAAGGGCACGAGGCAAATCGGACACGCGTCAGAGTCGTGTTCGCGAGACGAATATTGGATCACTGGTAGTTGTTCAGTGAAATGAATGAGAGTATCGTCCATGATGGAGATTCGAGAAAAACCAATCAACAAACAGTCAGGACCGTGACGATCACGAGATTTATTACCGACTTTCTTCGAACGTGCCGAGACCGAGCGCAACAGTCTCTTCTGGGCTGTATGTGCATTTGTTGGTCAAGCTCGGAGACTGGCCTATTTTCGCGTCTGAACTCGAATTGTTGGTGAAATGGCTATGTGGCGCAAGTGATTGCTCATTCCCCCGGTCGAACAGAGCAACAGTTCTATCTCTTGTCGAATTACAATCAGTTGAGAACGCACAGAAACATTCGAGGCCATGCGATGCTCCAGTTGTCTCAGACCTGAGACCGAGGCCAACTTGTCTCAGAACAAGCCCCTGGAGCGAAACAGCTCTCTCTTCTGGACCACTACAAGCTCTACTACACATCCATTCATTTGCATTTGTTCGCCCACTTGACAATGTCGCGTCTTCTGCCTCCTTTACCTGGACCAGCACCAAACTGTCCTCTTCCAGCTGTTCCACCAGTTCCTCAGCGATTTATGAAGGAGATATTTGACGATGCCGAGCACATTATGAGAACTATGGAAGAGCTGTCCAGAACTCATGTTGGTCTCAATTTTGCCGATCGCGAACCTTTTGCGGTCCTGCTGGCCCCAAGTCGGAGCTTCTTGGAGTTGGGAGACGAGGAGGAAGATTTTTCAGACACAAGGGAGATGAGCTACAAAGACGTCGAGGAAGAAGATAGTGGCGATACGTCTTCTCTATTCGACTGGATCCCGGATTATTCTTCGACAAAGCGACTGACACCACCTCAAATCCATATCATCATTCCAGAACGACCCGAGAGCACAGAACCAGCTTCGTCCATGGATTCTTCAGATACATCCTCAGCGACTTCTTCCAGCAGCGAGCAAAGATCCCTCAGCTCTTTCAACTCGGAATCTAGCGCAGAAAGGCAACTGATTCCGTCCGAAGGGAACCGGATGTTGCGCTCGTTCAGTGGGTCCTTCAGTAATCTTGCAAAGAAACTGAGAATACAGAGAAAAGGAGATCGCGAGAGTCAATCTAGCCATGTTGGTATTTGAAATAAATGACGCTGTCGACGGAAGCTGATGATGATGATGAAGTCGGGTATGGTATTATCGGGCCCGAAGCGGCCCATGTAACCTTGGTACAATGTGTCTCGCGCTACTATTTAGAAATAATCCTTCCCAACCTCCCCGTATCGGTACCCCTTTTCGTCAAAGAACAAAGACTAAGAGACACTAATAACTTGAATGAGGGAGTACCGGGTTAGGAAAAACCAACGCCGCTGAAGTAGTTTTTCAAATCTGTGTGTTTCGGAATGGTGAGGACATGTAGTGTTGCTGGCTCTGATAGAGCTGACGGTGAGTTGTTGCTGAAAGTTTGGTGCATGAGAGATGTTTCATATGGGGTGAGATCGTGGTTTGGGCCGAGGACGCTACGGGGGGTTCGCCGGGAGAATGGAGATTTCGCAAGGGGATTAATGGAGTAGCGCCTCGGCCGCATTTCGAGAATAAAAGAATGGACCTAGCAACATAAGTGCGTAAAAGTTAGCTCAGAAAGTGGTTATAGGAGCGTCACTGGCCTCCGTGAGGAGGACAGAGGAAGACCTGCGAAGTCTTCCTCCTCCTAGCAAGCCCAGGGCTCAAGTTGTTCGAAAATAGGTTCTCAGCCTTCGTTTTCCGATACATCGCCTTGGGACGTTTCCTCGGAGCAGTCATCTCTGTTACCAAAGACAACCGGGAAACGATTTGAAGAGCGTACAAACTTCATCAGTGGCTTGACATGTTTCGACTTGTCGCTGAGAAGATGACGGATTTGTAGTGCATTAAGTTGTATCGCATTTCGTAGAACTGTTCTTTGTGTTTCGTAGCGTTTGCAAGCGAGGAGGTAGTGAGAAACGGTCTCGTCGACGCCACAGTGCTGGCATAGAGGAGAATCGACTGCTCGGACTTTGAAAAGATGAGCGTTGAGGCCGATATGTGCTGTACGAAGTTGTGTGAAGATGCTGGCTTCTGGACGTGAGAGTTCGTCGTAAATGCGCTGAATGCGGTTTGGTGAAGGGGTAGGGTCGATTTTTCGTAGGAAACGGCACTTGGGCGAGCTCGTCCATTCTGAGAGCTGCTGCTGTTTTGCTTCCTTCGTTTTTGCGGCGACCAAAGCTGAACGACTGCATGGGATAAGGTGGTGGAGGATGGAATCTGGGCTGAAAATGTCTGTTTCGTCGCCGTCTGCTGCACGATTCGCTTCTCTGTCGGCCCTTTCGTTACCTTCCAAGCCTCGATGACCCGGAATCCACCGAATCTCCAAGTCGAACTTCTTCCTTTCTTTCCTCAACCTCCGTAGCCTGCGGTAGAACTCTCTGACCAACATAACCCCCGGTCCTGGTCGTTTCACTTTGAGAGCCAAGATTGCCGCTTGGGAATCGACGAAGATAGTCACCTTGTCGAGGTCCTGAATACTGTCGATGATGTCGAGCCCTAGAAGAGTTCCAACAAGTTCTCCTTGAAAAACAGTATAGTGAGATTCGGGACCAAGATGTAAGCGTCGGATGACTTCCCCGTTCGGGGCGGATTGTAGTTTGCACCACGCTGCCGCCCCGATATTAGCTTGAGAGCCAGACCCGTCGGTGAAGATACAGGTTCTGCTCCCCTTAGACTCGACTTCCTTTGCTTCTGCTGCTGCGCTGTCCTTGTTCCTGGCGATGTGAAAGGTTACCGTATTCGGGACTGCGGTTACCGGGGCCGTGTCGACGATTTCGAGAGGGGAATAGAGTTCCGGGAATGCCTCGAAGAGTTTATGGATCGCCGACTTGTGAGATTGAGGGACTCGCTTGCACCTGTTGACAACTTTCTGCAAAGGGTGAGACTTGGGTAAAGAACAGAGTCTCGTAGCTGAGCGAAAAAGGGAGAGATTGAGGCGAATACGCGTTGGGAGGAGGTTTGCGTGAAGGTCCAAGGCTATCGTCGCTGTGGATCTGTGACCTCCGACAGCTATGCGACTCGCCAGGCGTTGAGGCTTGGACAGCTTTGTGGCAAAGCCAACCGAGCCGACCAAACGTCTCTCGCCTTTCCTAACTGGATTGAACCAAACCTCTAGCGCGTATTCCATTCTCGGGATGACCAGACCTATGTAAAGTCTTCTGACAAACTTCTGCGGCATACCATTGGTGGCGTTCGAAAGTCGAGAAAGAGCAATCGCAGCTTTTGTCCCCTTGGCGATGGCATATTCTGAGTGAACTTTGAAGTTTAGCGATGAGTCGACATGTACGCCTAGATACTTGGCGCTCGGGCTGGGTCGAATCATGTTGCCGGCAATTTTGAGAGGGAGCTGAGAATCTGGGGGTGGAGTTGACCTCCTGGGATGATGAACAAGCTGATATTTGTCCAAGTCAAATTTTGAGGCAGAGTCGACACTCCAGCGTAAGCCTTCGGCGCCCAGCTTCTCCAGTTTCGCGATGTTCTCCTGGATGGTGTCACTGACAACCACCATGGCCGTATCGTCGATATAGCCAAGGATTTTATCGTTTCGCTGGAGTACATCCTTTCCGATTTCCAGCAGGCTTGAGCTGTAGATCAGATACAAGATGACGCTGAGAGGTGAACCCTGAGGGATTCCAGTTGGGACTGAAACACCCTCCTCGATATGGTCGTCGAAGAGCAAAGAGGTAGAACGGTTGGCTAGGAAAGAGCCAGTCCAGTCGACTAAGTTGTCGTCTAGACCCATTCCCCTCATCCTTTCGAGAAGCCTTAGATGCGAGACGTTTGGAAAAGCGGCTGAGATGTCCATGTATAAAACACTGGCCACCTTGCCCACTCTCCAAGCATCCTTTACAGTCTGGGTCAGGAGCAAAAGCGGGTCCGAAGTACACCGCCCCGCCCTTCCCCCAAAATGATGCGCTGGAAGAATCTTACGACTTTCCAGGACTCGGGCCATCATTTCAGCGACTGTCGCCTCCATGGCTTTCCCGATAGTCTCTTCTAGAGCAATCGGCCTATAGGCTTTCGCGATCGTGTAGTCGTCCTTGCCAGGTTTTCGCAAAACTATCGTCTTGAACTGTCGAAGAACCGTAGGGAAGTGTCTGAGAGCTAACGAGCGGGTCAGCAGAGCGTGAATTATCGGAACGAACGTAGCTGAAGCAGATTGGAGCGCGATATTGGGTATTCCAGAAGGTCCTGGAGCCGAATATGGCTTTGCTTTCATCAGCACCCGTTGAACGTCGTCTAGTGAGATCATCGGCGTTTGGATAGTTCGTTTGGGTTGCTCCGTTTCTCGAGGTTCGACGTCAGGATCTTTAGGGAAAAATGATGAAGCAAAGATCTTAGCTTTTACCCGAGGGTCTGCTGTGGCCTGTCCCCCGGGTTTCATCATCGCAGGCGTCCTGGTAGGACCAGATTTCTCCCCAGGCTCCGTCGCATACTTGGCGGCCTTCCAGATCTCCGTGTCGAGGACTTCCGTAAGCCATTCTCTCCAATGTCTCCGTTTCTGCCGTCTGACTTCTCTCCGAAACTTCTTTTTCCCTGTCTTCATCTTCTCCCAACTGCTGGCCGATTTTTCCTTACTCCACTTCTTCTGACTCTCTCTTACTCGATCCCTGAGCTCCGACAGTTCCTTCGACCACCAGCGCTTCGAATACTTCGACGGTCGTGACATCTTGACCTCTTTGGCAAGAATCGATTTGGTTTCCTCGATAATCGCGTTTGTGAGATCGTCCAAATCCGTAGCCGATTTTGCTGACTTGATGCTTCGGACCATTTGAGCTAAGATGACGCTCGCATGTATTCGATTGTTGAAAGAGTCCCAGTCGACCTCACGAAGCAGAGGTCTCGACGTGGGCTCGTTGCGCATGAGGGAAAGGTCGAGGTCAGATACTGTCATTTGATGCCAAGAGCCCTCACCGAATCGTGTGCCACACTTCGTGACACACGGCGCCAGCATTTCTTTGTCCGCAAAGACCAGGTCAATAGTCGAAGTCGTCTTGTGGGCGCAGGAGGTATGAGTTACCGTCCCTGGCTTTGTACAGAGGTCGAGGTCGATGGAAGCAATGAGGCGAAGGAAACTCTCTGTGTCGCTTGCTTGGCATCGTTTGGCGTATCCTGGACCTGCCCACCAAGCATGGTGCTTGTTGAAGTCTCCGACCATGAAAACCGGGAGCTTGGAAAGCGTATTCTGGAAATGGCGGTGGAGTTCGGTGATCGTTATGTTGGAGTCTGGGATGTTGTAAACTGAGTATAGGTCGAAGGCTTTGTCGTGAAGTGAAAGGGATATCGCAGCGACGTGAGTGCTGTCCACTGGGATTTGAGTCCAGGCGGATGAATGGATGAGGTTGCTAATGTAAATGGCGCTCCCAAATCTCCCGTCGGCGCTGGGTCGTCTCGTTGGGACTACTCTTGTCCAATGGCTGGGCGAAAGTGATGGGATGTTGAAGTCTTTTGGACATTCTTGGATGCAGAGGATGTCGGTGTTACGAGGTGTAATGTTGTTTAATAAGGAATGAAGGATAGTTGTAGATTTTCCTATGTTTAGACTGTTGATTCGCAGTGGTATCGCTTTCGTTTTGTGATTATTCATGTGTGGCGCAGCGAGAAGCTCGAGCTGCAAGTCGAACGGTCTCGTTCGAAAGCCTGTTGCCTAAATGGGCAGACCTTGTCGAATGAGAAGTGGGAAGAGTCAATGATGGCGGCATTTGGGTCGTTGAGACGTGCTCTTTCGCAGAGAACACATTTCGGCGATATGCGGCAGTTACGGACTGAAGGGCATTTGGTGGTATGAGGGCAAGGGCAGGTAGCAGTCGGGTGTTTTTGAGCGCAGCGGGCACAGTAGGCAATTCCAGTGGGGCATTGGTACGATTTGTGACCCCATTCTTGACATGTGAAGCATTGGTCGGGTCCATTCCGATACCATTCGCCGAAACAAAGAGCATGCTCAATGAACAGACCATGGTTGAAGAGCTTGTTGGCAAGCTCTTCTGTCGAAACGGTGATGACCAGCGAAGACGACATTTTGCCCCGTGTAATTGATTTGGAGTTGAGCCAGCGTATATCGAGCACGTTGTATCTGGTCAATTCCGGGTTGCTGTCAAAAACACGGTCCCAATCGTCTCTGTTTTCTGGATCGAAAGTTGTTGAAACAGAATGTATGACGATTTTGAAGGCCCTGGTGAAAAGGGTGGCTCCACGGGCAAGGCGAGCAATCCAAAGGTCTGAATGCTGTAAAAGTCGTGTCGCTTCTGGTTCCGATTTGGCGAAGACTGTGAGCTTGTCTCGGCCATCGGGGTTGACGCCAGAAATGCTGATGTCGTTGAGTGAAGGGTGGTCGCAGCCTTGGATCGCTGACTGGACTCTTATCGCGAGATTCTTGCGGGTGAGTGAACGAATCTCGACCGCGTCGGGCGAATCTCGAATGGAGACCGTGACCATGAATCTTGGCTTTGCTGGAATCTGGGGCGTCTGCTGCTGTTGCTTCGCTGGCTGATGTTTCTGGCCAAGCTGAGGAGATGTTGAAGCTGCCGTAGCTTGGGAAGGACCTTTGCTAGTCGAAGGAATATCCTGAATTCTCTTCAAGACCTCGTTGATTTTCCGTTCGACGCTTCCCAGCTTTTCTCCAATGACATCCCCGACCGACTGCTGATGCTCTCGCCTTTCGACTGGGCCTTTCTCCATCTCTCGCTCTCTTCCCAAAAGTACAGCTCCGACCTCTGCCAGATCTCTGAGTTTCTTCGTCGCTTCTACTCCCGCACCCTTCCCTTTGGCGTTCGTGTCTGAAACTGCCAATCGCGTGATCTGGATTATCGCGTTGAAGACGCTGGCGGCATCCTTTAGGGCTGGTGGGTGAATCGAACTTGCTAGTATATGAGCCGTCGTCTTTCCGTCTGGACCGTTAGCCGTGATTTTGTCTAGAAGCGACGGGGCGTCCTTCTTTGGCTTGGGGTTCGGTAAGGACTGTGCAATTGACGGGTCAGCACTGAAAGAAGAACAAGAGTCGACTTCCCCATCGTCAGATGGCGGAGAGAATGTCCTTGCAGACAAACTCTCCCCTCGCTTTGTAGAAAGACCCTGGTTTGTTCCTTCGACCAAAGGTGAGACCAGCTGTTCATTTCCACTGACATTCTGGGGAGTGACGTTCGATTCAGGAGTTTCGGTGTGCTTGGCGACGAGGTTGAGCGGGCGGAAGCCGTTAGGAATGGCTGTCGCTGAAGGACGTGCTGCGGTGGGATTTGCAGCGACGTTAGACCAGTCTGAAGGGTGGAATGGGTAAATATCCGGGGCTTTCCCTTTAGCTCTGGTGGTTCTCTTGGGGATATCTATATTTTCCGCGCAGTCAGCTTTCTTCGGAATAACAGGGTCGACTTCCCGTAAACCCGTTGGCGGAGGTTCACCCTTTGACAGGTTTCCCTCCCCTCGCTTTCCAAGAGCACTCGGGACGGCCTTCCGTGAATTCTTGGTGGCATTACGGGGAATCGACGACGACGAAGCTGATGCATTATTTTGGGCGCGTTTGTTCATTCTGGCGTGTTTCAGGGCGAAAAGAGTGTCGTTCGAGCGGTATTAGATTAAAAAGCTAAGATATCCAGGGGAGAGAGAAGACTACGCTAAGCTAGGACCTATGCAACACCTATTCCGAACGGCCAGCAGAGCCTGGACCGTGGGAATTTTAATTGAGGTGATGGCACGGATCAAAGAGCGTCCCTGTCGACGGAAGCAAACTTCAATTGCCAAATGCGTGGGGCCGGCGGTACACCCGATCACCGGAATAACTAAATGGCTCGGAATGACCGCCGGCCGGCGTTGACTCGAAATTCAGACTCGGAGTCAAGCACGTGCATGAGCCACTGTGTTACTTTGACGATGTTCAAGTCGAACCTGGAATCCAGAATCGCGATACCTCTTCTGCAACGAAACCACCGACAATTATTTCCTAATATGGCCACTCTCTTCAAACCGGCATCCATTCGAAATCATGACCTTGACAAGCTCACTCGTCATGTTACGCACCACCGCGCCGTCACACACGAGTCCGCGCAACGTCACAAACGCGGCTACGATGAAAATGTGGAGGGAGCTCGAGGGATTCATTATCGCAAGGTGACCCATTCTCTATCGTCGAGAGCTAAGTCTTGAGCGCGAATTTCCTTTTTGGGTGACGCAACAAGATAGAGCTGCCGTCTGTCAATTCCCTCCATTCCTAGTCGATTCTCTTCAGAATCCAATACTGTCTTTCATGTCCAAGTTTCGCCCCCATGCTCGTTCCATTCTCCTTGTGCTCGTTATTCTTGTCCAGACTCATATCGCTGCCTACTACCGAAGGATAGCCCAGGAAGAGCGACAGCCATGGGTAAGATTTCCGTCTTCCATCGTCCCCCCTGTCGCGATCTTGAGAGTGGAGAGCGATGAAGATGGAAACCTGGCTGCGCCCGATCTTATGTTTCTAGCAGCCGACAGCCATTTTTTTGGTGTTTGTGTCGGCGGCCAGTTAGAGCGGCCAGAGAGGATTAATCCACGACCGAAAGGGCTCTCTTGTTCAGGTACATCCTTCTGTTTTTCCTCCGTCTTGACGCTGATCGTGCAAAAAATACAAGAAAAGATGCGGGCGAGAGCATCCTTCTTGTTCTCTCTGCACTCGTTTAGGGAAGGCTTGCGAATATCCAAATCAAGGCCCGGCCGTGATAGACGATGTTCAGGTTTGTTTCACCATTTTTCCGCTGAACTCAGGTTGAACTTGTTTCTAGTAGTCCTCGACATCCTCGACTCCGGTTATCGACGCTGGCCAGTCAGAGCCGCCTTCAAAGAAGAGGAAGCGACAGCCGGATGGGCTCTTTTGTATAGGTATTTGATCACCTTTTTCGCTGTGTTCACGATTAACTCTGCAAGCAGAGTGCTTCTGTAACAAGCAAAGCTATATTCGGGAGGACGACGGCTGCGAATATTGCAATCGTCAGGGAAGGACTTGTATCTTCGACGGTCCCATATATGAACAGGTCAGAGAAGAAAGGACTGCGCAGGTCAGGGAACAGTACGACAGTCTGTCAGAAGATGAGAAAGAGTTGGTTCGTGCGAGAAATATGGAGACACGTCGAAAGAAGAGTCACCACGAAGGAATGTACTCCTGCCGACTTTGTTCGACAGAAGGAGGCCCGAATGCAATACTAGAAGGATCTCAAAGGCACCGGCAGCGTTAAATATCCGAACGGGCCACCTGCAAGCGCATTTATAAAGAGGCTCCTGCTATTTCGACCAACTTTGCAGCCATATACCGTCTCATGTGTTTCGATGGTTCCCCGCTTGTTCGAGATGCCTATCTCTGGGCAGAGCAGAAAGCAACATTGACTTTCGGACAACAAACTTCCCATCTTCTCCCTGTGTCCGTCGACGCTATACGACGTGCTCAGGTGAGGGCTGATACCTACACCCAGGACGGTGTGTCTCTAATTTTACGAGTTTTATCGACTATCTGATATTTCTACAGTGATGCTCGCTGCCGCACAAGAGGTGGAAGACAAGGTCGCCGGGTACGCTTTTGAGAAACTTATGGCCTGCGAGGGCTATGTTGAGAGCTGCTTGGGATATAGTCCAACGTTTTCGCCAGTGCCAGAAGACACAATGGAGGCTTTTCTTCAAATTTGGCGGCTGCCTTCATCGGCTATTGACAAGCACGTTTCATTGTTGAGCTTTTGGACCATTATTGATCAAAGTCAGACATCTCAGGGCTAAAATATCGCGCTTTATTCTTCAGATTTCGGGGACAAATGGTTCCCACATATCATACCCGCCCTCTACAAGAGCTGGAAATATAAGGATGAGCACGATTTCGATGCTGTGAGCTTCTGTTATCTCTTCTTATCTGTCTCTTCTAATTGTTCTGTTAAAGTTCGTGATTCAGCATTTCTTCCAATTGCATTATCAACGGCATGATCGTTACGAAAATGTCTGCAATGCAAATCCTGGTCTCTTGTCCTGTGTTGATGTCTTCTTAGTGGATACTTCGACCCCGGATTGTCACCCCAGACCCTTCTTGCCTTGGGCTCATGTGGGCGATAGGAGACCGCCTGGACCCTCTCACCAAAATCGAAATGTCGTGGTATGGTGTGGCACCGCAAACCAGAGTTGATTGGGGTCATCTCCGTCAGGGCATCTCGATGAGAATCGGATTCAGGTCGTCGGTCTTGACCGAAGACACCGTATTTTAATCCGACGAAGTAAGCTGCGCACGACCATGATGCTTATTTCCTCCAGGTCAATACGATGGCCCGGTCGAAAACTACCAAAGATTGTCTGAGTGTTCTGGGTCAGCTAATTATAAGCCAAGCAGCCGCTTGGGTTCGAAGCGTGTGCGACCACACTTTAGCGATGATCGACAATGGGGGCCGTCATTTGAAGGAAAGATTGTGGCCGAGAAGGAAAAGGACAATTTTGCATCCAAACGGTAATAACACTCGGTGTGAGTTTGTCAATGAATAGTAATATCTCTCATCATAGACTGTTTATTCTTTGACGCGAGCGAGAACAAAGCGGTCCATTAGTATACAGAGTATCGTCGTTTGGCATATTATTAATACTTGTTATACGAAAAATGATTGTCTACTCCTCCATATCTACATTGATACACTTGAAACTTCGGAATCAGATTGGGAATATGTATTCGAACATTGCTATTGTCTTCGATTTTAATTTCAGGCATGGTCCTTCATAAACTTGTCTTTCTCAAAAGTTTCCTCACATGCTCGCCAGTGCAAATACCGCGAAAAAGAAAAATGGAAAATGGTGTGGCTACGTATTCTCCCAGCAACTCCCAAAACCTGGACGATACACGAGGATTTGAGGAAGGAGTAGGGTCAGAGAACTGTGGTTAAACTTGGCAGGTGCTCCACGAGAATGTGATTTTTATGAGAACCGCTGGAGAGATTCAGATTTGTCAATTTTTCTGGTATTTATCCATGTTGATTCAACGTCTCTGCACAAGTTTTATAGAAATCCGAGCACTTCGTATTTGGCTTGTTTTCGAGTGCTCGAGAGTCATTGGCCAGGTTTGACGTCAAAAATGAAATTTATTGGTGGGCTAGAAGCATAGACAGTATCGGAACCACATCCCCCGTAAAAGTCTTTGGTCCATCTGTCTGTGGAACGTAGTACCACAGCGCGGCATTGATGTTAGACCAAACAGGACCAAACAGCAGAAATGCCAACTTAAACCAAGTATATTCTTGGCTATTCTTGGAACGTCTGGCTGCCGCCGGTAACCCGATTAGGATCGACGTGTTGTGCGAGTTTGATGATCATTCGCTCTCTTCCTCCGCCCCCATGGCCTCTACCATTTACAATGTTTGCCGTTGTTTCTCTCATGATTTCCTCAAACTAATTCTCTGCCTTTCAGCACCGCGCCTTATTGCCAGTAGCGCCTCAAAAAATCACCGAATCTCTGGAAACTATTCGACAGGAATTCGAGGGGTTGACGAACGATGTGAGCCTTTTGAGGAGCCAAAGAGATGAATATGAAGCAAAATGCAAGTCCATCATGCGATAATGACTTTTGCTGACCTCAATTTCCAGTGGCTTCTCAAGTCAACGAGCTCAACATCATACGACAGGCGCTGTACGATCTAGAAGGCCAGCACACTAAAATTCGCGGTCAATATGAAGAGGAGCTGGCCAAGCTAAGGAACGAGCTTCATGTTGCCCGCCAGCATGCTCAGCCGCAGGTCTCTAATGCAACCTCAGCCATGTACGACTTTTATGGGCGGGATCGCGACAGAATTGGAGACGCTAGGGATCCGAAACGTATCAAGATTGATTCGAGGCGACCCGGTCTGTTTCATTTCATTTCGGTCTTTTCGCATGACTTAGCTTTGACCCAGATCATTCGCCCACGATGCCAGCGAATCCAACCCCCAAGATGCCTCCGACTATAGTCAATCTACCTTCAGCTGGTCCCCCATCTGCGAACCCATCTTCCCCTTGGTATGATTTATTCTTATTTCCCTAGCCGGTGTTCATCTTGGTTTTTCAAGGCGAGATCGCCCAGACGCCATGTCTTCTCCTAGCGTCACTCTTAATCCTGCTCCCGGACCTTCATCCATTTCACTCGGCCGAGAGAGGGATCCTCCGACGCGCGAAATGGTTCCGCGGGACCTCCGAGATTTGACCCCTCGTGAAATGGCGCTCAATTCCTCAAACAAACCGGTCCTTCGGCCCTCTAGTCCCCCAGATGCTATCATCCTGTCCGACATCGATCCCCAGACCTTACCTCCTGAACTTAAAAAGGATGGCAGTGGCGACTGGTTCTGCATCTTTAATCCCAACCTCGGCACAACCGGAAGCGGCGTTGATACCAAGAAGAAGAGAACCTTGGATCTTTCGCTCCTCTGGACCTTTCCTCATGCTACGTTTGTTTTGCTTCCTCGGTTCGGAGAACAATGATCTGATGCTTCCTCTTCTTAGTGTTGTTTGCTGTGTCCAGTTTAGCCATGATGGGAACTATTTAGCCACCGGTTGCAACAAGACTGCTCAGATATTCGACGTCAAGACCGGGACCAAGACTTGGCAAGTCTTCCACATCTTCCAGTCTTCGTGCAGTGCTAATTAACAAGCCCACAGTATACTTTCAGACGAATCCGTGACTGGCAGCGGCGATCTATATATTAGAAGCGTCAGATTCTCTCAGGACGGCAAGTATCTTGCCACAGGAGCCGAAGACAAGCAGATCAGAGTAAGCACTTTCCAGTCTTCCCTTGGTACATTGGCCTATTCATCCCATTAGATCTGGGAAATTGCCAAAAAGAGGATAGTGACGACGTTTTCCGGCCATACACAAGAAATTTACTCGCTCGACTTTTCACCTGACGGTCGCTATATCGTTAGCGGCTCCGGCGATAAAACTACTAGGATATGGAGCTTAACGCCCTTCTTAAACCCAGGACCATCCTCTGGGCCGCCACCAAATCCCAGCGATCCTCAATACTGCAAAGTTCTGACTATCACAGATTCACCTGTTCCACCGATTCAGCCGGCAGTTGGGGATACACCATCGTTAGTAAGCGATGCAGGAGTGACTTCTGTGGCAATCTCGCCTGATGGAAAATATGTCGCGTCTGGTTCGTTGGATTGTCTTGTCAGGATTTGGGAAGTACAGACAGGCATTCTCGTTGACCGTTTAAGGGGTGAGTCGAAGAATATCTTTGCTTGACTACTATATTAACCCCCAAGACAGGACATCGCAACAGTGTTTATAGTGTTGTATTCACCCGAGATGGCAAGGGAATCGTCAGTGGCAGCTTGGACCGTACAATGAAATATTGGGACGTCAGCTGGTTGTACACCGGATCAAAGCCGAAGAGAGAGGGAGAAGAGCGCTGTTTATTGAATTTCGTTGGCCATAAAGTCAGTTTCAGAGTCTGGTTTTGCCAGCATTATCAGCTGACGAAAATCAAGGACTACGTGCTTTCTGTTGCAGTCTCCCATGACGGCGCATGGATCGTTTCTGGATCCAAAGACCGTGGTGTACAGTTCTGGGACGCAAAAACCGGGATCGTACAATGCATGTTGCAAGGTCATAAGAATTCTGGTATATTCTCTCATTGGCATGGATGGGTTGGAAAAGCTCACGAATACTGCAGTGATCTCAATAAATTTGAACCCACAGACCAATCTGCTTGCTACTGGGTTCGTGCTGAACTTCCTCTGGGAGCCATACTGACCCTGATTTCAGCTCTGGTGATAATTTGGCAAGAATCTGTGAGTGCTCGACCTATTTCGCTGGATTCTCAAGCTGACGAACCTTTCAGGGAAGTATACAACGCTATAAGGATGGGGAAGGGCCTTTCCCGATATATATACCATGTTATGTTGTTGTATTCATTGTTTATCTGACAAGTCTCTTTTCCACATACTATATACTATCATCCACACTGCTTTCCCGCTGTCTGTACACGACTTTATGTACGAATTGGATTTCACCTGCCTTTTGGAGGCCTTGATAGCCCCGCTTCCTCCAATAATGGCAGACAAAAAGCATCGCTGTTTCCCGTATTAGAATTTTGCCCGCTAAAACGAGGTGAATCGATGACTCCAGACATTATCGTGTTCATCAGGTAAACGACCTTGAATCAAGAAAATCATGAATTAAAGAGACCTCACGGATCTTGCTGTCTAAATATCGGACCATGTCCAGCTCAGTGCTCATGAGAACTTTGGGGAGGGACTCGCGCCGCTATGCCGTGCGGCTGACACAACTTTGGATAGAGCTTCCTTTTATCGCATGCCTGTCCCGAACAAATTCGCCTTCTCTTCCTGAACGTTGCTCCTCTGATTTTTTGTTGCTCATCGTCTGGGACGACGTACAGAGCTATGAATTCTCTAGCTTATCTGTCCCGCCAATTCGACGTGTTGGCAGCCGACGCCATCGCCTCAGCGGCCAAGACAGCACCGTCAACCCCAACAACTGAACGTCATTTATTCATTGACGACAAGAGGAAGAAGCCCTCAGATTCAGAAGCCTCTCTCCCGAGAGTCAAGACTTGGTCGACCAAGTCTTTTCTCTTCTCTCCGCCGCCCAAATCATCGCCATCATCGGCAACGGGTCCCAAGCGCTCATATTCGACTCCTGCAGATTTCATAACTCTAGCTAGGACAGCAACCCTGTCTCAGCCAGCTGCTGTATCACTGGACATTCAAATGCCACCGAAATCTCACTTGGAATCTCTGATCGGTCGGATATTCTTTGTTCGAGTACTCGTTCTGGCCTGGAGTTCAGTTAGAACAGCATGGAGATCTATGCTAGAGCTATTAGAGGGACCCAATGTTGGCCAAGAGACGGTCGCACCTCTGAGAGAGAAAGATCTCACTGACGACGAAACTGTCGATACATTGACGCCACCCGAACCCAAATCCTCTTATTCCTTTTCTATATCTCCTCCTCCTTCAAATCCCTCATCGCTTGTTGCAACGCGCGCGAACAATGATTTACCACCGTACGACGCTGAATCACCGCCTTCTTCGGCGTCGTCTCTGGAACCTCCCGCCTTAGATCCAATATCTAATCCCTCACGTTCATCAACCCCCGTTTTGGCCACCCGAAAGACGCCCTTTCATCTGCCAAAGACCCTTGTCTTGGATCTAGATGAGACTCTCATTCATTCTACGTCGCGGCCCATTTCTTCCAACAGTGGGTCCAGCTTTTTGGGATTCGGCCGTAAGAATAAAGGTGGTGGTCATCTTGTTGAAGTCGTCCTAGGGGGAAGGAGGACCGTCTACCACGTGTATAAGAGACCATTTGTCGACTTCTTTCTTCGCACTGTGTGTATTTGTTCATTCTGTGTTTCCTTCGTCTAACACTTCTTAAAGGTTTCGGGATGGTACACTCTGGTCATATTCACTGCTTCTATGCAGGAATATGCCGATCCTGTCATCGACTGGCTTGATGCAGGCCGCGGAATTCTCAGCAACCGCCTTTTTCGAGACGTCAGTTTCTCATTCTTGTTTCAAGTTGATGTACTAACAACAGCCATCCAGTCCTGTACGCAACTATCCAACGGAGCTTATACAAAGGACTTGTCCATCATAGAGCCCGACCTTGCCCGGGTCTGTCTTGTAGACAACTCTCCCGTTAGTTATCGCGTCAATGAAGGTTAGCGAAATCACGTTTATTTTTGTATTTTGAGCTCAACAGATACTCAGCAAATGGTATTCCAATAGAAGGTTGGACCCACGATCCTTCCGATGAAGCATTACTCGACCTCCTTCCTGTTCTTGATTCTCTACGCTTCACCTCAGACGTTCGTCGAGTACTGGGTCTTCGTTCTGCAGGGTCATCATGACCTCGTGTTTTCTGCTCATAGACATACCTCAAATTTTCAGGCAATCCTTTCGTTGGCATATATATAGCTTATACTGGCATTTCATTAGCATTGATATCAGCAGCAGGTTCCCAATAATGGCTTGACTAATTTAATCTGTATATCATATTGAACGCATTCTTGTGCTCTTCAAGTGGCGTACAGTTACTATTGATGTGTATTCAAAATGAGCAATGAGTAGTAAAACAAAAGAGAGAATTACAGATGACCCGGGAGAATAAGATAATCCAAGCCACACAACTACATGGCCAACTCTGCTTGCAGCTCTCGGAGCATGGCTTCCTCATCATCCTCTGCAACCTGGCGTCGTTCTGGAAAGATTCGCCCAATGAGATGTATTTCACAATAAACGGATAATCCCTTACCTTCTGGTACTGTACTGGCAGGTTGGTGCAATGGAACATGATCTGCCCCGCGTAATCTTTCGTCGAGTTGTTCTTGTTCTAATTCTTCCAGCTCTTCTCGAAGGGCATCCTGACAATGATGTTAGTATTCCAGACCGAATAGCAGGATGGGAAGTTGCCTCATCCATGTCTCCACTCCCATAAGCAGGATTCGCTATAATATCTGCAATTTCATCCGCCACTGCCCTTTGCTCATTAACGGCCGCCATTGTCGCATCCACCTTATCCACAGTCCTGGTAGACAGACTTGAATATACCAGGGATAAAGGATCACAAATGCTCACATATTGCCATGAATGACCTTTAAAGCATCTGCCGCCTTCTTCATAGCCGCCATCGTCTCAGCGTTGAGGTTGGCCGATTCCAGGGTGTTGACTTGCATCTCTAGCTGTAGTCTTGTGTTTGCTAGTCGGTCCAGATCTGCTTCGCTCGCCTTCTTTCGTTTCAAAGCAGCGGTTGCCGCTGCAAAGGAGATTGATTTCACCGCCTTGAACGATGCGTAGGACATTACCTGGCTTGTTCGTTAAAGCATTACTTCTCGCCTTCTTCAGTTCCTCGTCAATCTTCTTCTGCAAATGCTCCTCTTTCTTCTCTATCATCTGCAACTGTTGTCGGAGCGTCACAATCGCATCCCTGGCAGACTGTTTGGGGTCGCGTCGAGCACCGAAATAGCTCATAAAGCTGGCCATCATGCAGAATTCGAGCGTAAGGAGAATAAATTGGGGGCAGGTGACGCTGCAGTCACTGCGGGCGACAAGGTATGACTAGAGTTCAAGATGACCCGATAAGGAAGTGCGTGACTTTTTCAAATTATATCGACCAAGTTCATTACTAAACGTCTCTCAAGCAGTTCTCCCCAGGGCCGCCCAGTCTATTGTCCTTGGCTGTCTACTCGTCTTTGCCGTCGCTGGATCTGTGACTGAATTAGCAAAAGAGGACCGTACACCAAATCGGACGCGTACATTTCATCGTCGCTCCGGTCATCGGAAGCCCCTTGGCTTGTGGTTAAAACCCGATAAGCGACATTCCAGATGGTTACAAACCACAAGATTTGGAGTATCTGCAGTTTCCATTAGCGGAAGAAAACTCCATCATGATCAACTCACTTCTAGAATGACCAGGCACCCGCAGAAGATACCAAACGACACTGTGCTCAAGTAGCTGCCTATCGTTGGGTCCCAAACGAAGGGCATGGAGCGAGGTACGAGAAATACGGCGGATACAATGACGAACATGAACAATATGTGTCTTGTAATGAACCAAGAAACCAAAAACAAGCCAAACATCGTGTCGCAGAAAAGCTGGCGAACGCCGATATAGCGCATCATTTTTGCAATCTAATGAATGTTCAGTACTTGAAACAGAATTCTCGCGAGCTGAACTCACTGGGAGGAATATATCACACCAGTCCATTAGAACCATGACCAAACAACCAACACGAGTAAAGTTGTACGAGTAGCTCCCGCCAACGAGGAAGATGGTGATTATATGGTGGGTCATCATTTGCCAATGATCTTTGCGACGAGCCTCGGCGTTGAGAATTAGTACTTGGTGTAAGTAAAAAGCGGTCTGAAGGAGGTAATACATCTTGATTGGAGCAGCAAGTGGCATATGTGGATAGCCTATCCACAGAGCTGTTGGCGCAAGTACTTTAGTCGGAAGATTAGAGTGAACATACTAGGGACAAAGTTCAGGCAAAATGATTGAGATGGAGAAAGACGCGCACCAGGCCAAAAGCCAACTGCAAGGGGTAATACAAGGCAGACCAACCCTGCTCTGCAAATCTGAGCACGCTTCGACGTACTTTACGCAGCTCTTTTGGACGATTGAAGACAGCATTCTTCACAGAAGAATTTCCATTGGCCTCCTTTCCATTGGATGCAGTCGCCTGCTGCTGTCGCCATTCCAGGTCATTGTGCAAAACCCAGGATGCAAATGGTTCAAAAGCCGCGAGTCTGAAGAAGTCGCGGAGTAATGCGAGGACCGCTATGCAAGTAATCACCAGACAAATGTCCAGGAGACCTGTCTCGTAGTAGGAAGAGTCAGGAAATGAGTCGGGGTGCTGAGGGGTCTCTGTTGGATAGGACAGATAGAAAAATGGTACGAGATACGGTGGTAGCCATCTTTGAGCGTCAAGAGATATCATTGGGAGGGAATATACAGCAGAGCAAGCCGACCGTTGCGGCTGGGGAATTCTGAAAAATAAAAAATCAGCCCACGTTGCTAAAACGCCGAGATTACCAAGGCGGTACTTGCCCGTCGCGACGAAAGGGACAGAATTGAGTCCTTTGCTTTGCTCACCGCCGTCAGCAAATAAAATAGAGCAAAAGACTGGTGGATGTTTTTTTCAAGTCTTGGCTGAATTTTGAAGCGCTTAGCGAACGCACGTGTCCCAAACTTCTTGACTGGCAGCCGTTATGTCGTCAAATCAGCCCAATGCGACACTATATCTCAACAATCTCAACGACAAAGTGAACAAGGAAGAGCTTCGTCTACAGCTCTTTGCTTTGTTCACTACGTATGGCAAAATCATCGACGTTATAGCCTCGAAAGGGTCCAAGATGCGAGGCCAGGCTTTTCTTGTTTTCACCGACCTTGCGAGCGCGACCTCTGCCATGCGTGCATGCGAAGGGATGATATTCTATGAGAAACCTTTGGTATGTCATCTGATCTCTAGAAATCGCGCTCGGGCTAACAAAAGAGATCTGTTCAGCACATCGATTATGCGAAAGCAAAGTCTTACGCGACCTTGAAGCGAGAGGACCCGAATTTTATACAGCCCAATGCTGTCCACACGAATACTTTCGTGAATGGTGCCACAGACAGGAAGCGTGGTAGAGATGAAGAAGCAACAGACGGAGAGCGTCAAGCGAAAAGGGATAAAACTGAAGACGACGACGACGACGGCGAGGAAATGGAAATTGACGAAGAGGACGAGCAGCCTCCTGTCGAATTCCTAGGTAGGTTCTACTCTTTTCCACCTGTTCATTTGTCTCAAATTATTTCAGCTGTTGATGGTATGCCTCCAATATCCCAAGTTCCTTCAGCACGTCTACTGTGCACAAATCTTCCGCAAGAAGTGACGGATGGTGTCCTAGGTGTTCTATTCCAGCAGTAAGCTATCTTTGTTATCTGGATAAGTCAGCTGTTTGACCGTATTCTAGATATTCAGGATTCAGACGGACAATGGTGGTGCAGTCTCCGATACCGAACGACGCTGGGGAGCAAGTAAAAATGGCTCAAGTACTATTTGATTCAACCCAGCTCGCCATAGAGGCCAAAAACGGGCTGGATGGCTTCTCCCTGAAGAAGGGATGGCTCATGTCAGTCGCTTTTATTTAAACTGTTGTATACCATGTTTTCGCCATTGCGACTGTTCAGCTTTCAGTCCTACGTTCAACAGTATACAGAGTATACATTCTATTTGACAAGCTGTGTTACTTTACTTCTTCAGGCCTTTGAGGATAGCCTCTGCCAACGGACGAGCAGAAGCAGGGTTCTGACCTGTGTACAGATTCCCGTCGATCACGATCTTTGCTGCCCAAGGTTCTGCTCTCTCATACTTGCCACCAAGGGACACGATCTTGTCCTCGAGCGAAAATGGAACAGACTGAAACGAGTCGAATCAGCAAACGAGCCACGTTTTTGGAGGAATCTTACATCGGCAGCTTCTTCAATCGCTTCTTCTTCATTACTGAGCCCGGTGAAAGCCTTTCCTGCAAAAATGGACTTTCCTGCTGCGTCTGTCGCGGCGACGAGGGCGGCTGGTCCGTGGCAAACACTAGCAGTGATCTTTCCGGCTTGGTAGAACTGCAAAGGTCGTTCAACATTAAGAGAATTGTGAGACATGGTCGACTTGCGTCAGATGCGAGTTTTGTGTTGGCTGCATCGAAAGGCAGGTCTATGACAGGTCCATGACCCCCGACGTAGAATATGGCATCTGAAAATATCATCAGCAAATGCTCGAAACTACGTTATAAATGAAGAACCATAGTTTGCGGCGTCGACTTCAGCGATCTTCTTGGCGCTGGCAAATTTGGCCTTGACTGTTGGATCCGCTAAAAATTGCACGCATTCCTTGTCTTCAGCAAAAGCCTAAACGAAGTTTGTGATCAATTAGGCCCTTTTAGCAGCACGATCTTGATCGATGACCTTGACACTGCCCTCGTCCACTGGGCACTGACCGGTGATGGAAGCAAAATCGATGTCGCAGGTCTCATTGAAAACGTAGTATGGATGGGCAGCTTCAGGTAAATAGTAGCCCTAAAAGTCATTAGCCAAGTTGAAAGCCAGGGTGATTGGACCCTTGTTGAAGTTACCGTTGCAGTTCCAGTGAGAGTCTTGTAGTATGGGCAAAGCATTAGCGCAAGCAGGAAGGATGATTTTTGAAAAGCTAACCGTGTCGACGGAGGTGAATACGAGTAAAACTGAAGGCATTAGAGATGTAGAGATTGGTAAATCACTGAGAGAAAGTGAGGCCTTTTATATCTTCCGCTTCCAGTCAAGCCGGTCGCCGAATGACATCGCCGACGAGGCTAGAGTAGATGGATGTGCAGCCTTCTAAGAAAGCTGACACATCTAGTTGTCTCAAAACGTATGGATGCCTTTGGCATCCCGTATCGTTGGTATCGGTTGGTAGGGAACGTATCAATCGGGAGACGCGAAAATTTTTCTGTATTGAACATATGAAACGTGCATTGAACGTGTATTGAACTTGCTGGGACTAGATCTGTGACCTCCACCTCTTGAGTCTTCCTGGCTTACTCGCACTGTGCCAGATTGCCGTGAAACCGGCTATGTACTATGGATCTCCTGCGAGAGATATTGGTTCAATCCAGGTTTAATACCTGACTTTCAGCCTGTCTGTGTGTTGAACGTATTGATACATGTTTGATACATGATACTTACATGCGAGTTCAATCCTCGGCACTACCTTTTAGAATTTAATATATGGCTTCTTTCACACGCCGCATCCGCGGCAGCTGGTGTCACAACGGCGACCTCGTGGCCGGAGAGGGCTTTTTGGGCCGAGGACCTGAGTTACAAGTCGATTGGTACCTTCACGTATTACAGGATTAAGAAACGATACTAAGTAGGCCGCCTCAAAACTCGCGCTGTTCGGTGGACTTTGAATGAATGTTTCATCAGTTGGCGGAGGCGGAAGGTGAATTCCCCAGAGTAAAGTCTGGTAGCCCAGCATCTCTGTTATGGGACCGAGCCATGTAACTCTACCTACCTACCTACCTATCAGACTCGCTTATCAACAGCAGAACAACGGCTGACAGTTTCAGGTAAACTACTTTCTCTGCTGCAACATGCATAAATTTTCAACTCCACCAAGTAGGCCTGCTCTTCCGCGGAGTTCGAATATGATGTAGCACTGTTTGTCGATCATCCGGAAGTCATTTCACATTTCAGGAAATGATGTGAGGAAAGTACGTTCAATTGCCACAGCATACTGTGAATCGTTTTGTACAAACAGTGCTAAATAATACTGCCGAAGAGTGCGAGTTTTCAAACTATCGTTTCTCAATCAGCTGTAATCTGTCACTCATTGAGATAATATTCAAAATAATTAGCTAAATATCTCGATGGGCCGGGCACACTCCGGCCGACCCGCAGATGCAGCGTGTGAAAGAAAGCCATATATATTAATGAATTCATTCAAAAGGGCTATCGACTGATATACTTATTATCCTATCGATGCGGAGGAGACGTCGAGCATGTTTACGAAACATGCGTCGCTGCCAGGGTGTCTGTACCATGAGCATGAGCATAGATGTGTCCTTATCGATATGAGAACCTTGACCGGGTCTGATTTGCCTTTGAACCCCAAGAGCCTGTTCTCTTGCCGCAGTTTATCAACCCATATCTTGAGCGAGTCACCATCATCAGGATGAAGACGGCAGCTCTCGGCTCCAATCTCCTTCTGAATTCTCCAAATATTGCGCAGCTGGATGTACTGAGTTCACAAAGGAGCATCTGAGCGATACTGAGTCCGATCGTCAGATGAATCATCTTGCTCTCGATGATAGCATCCACTATAAAGGCTTTTGAGCTTGGTTTTATAGTCAGCATGATGCAGCATAATGAGATATGAGAGCCAAAAACAACTTACAATCTTGTCGGGCTGT
Organism: Mycena floridula; assembly: GCA_029320655.1. NCBI lineage: Eukaryota > Fungi > Basidiomycota > Agaricomycetes > Agaricales > Mycenaceae > Mycena > Mycena floridula. The sequence goes on from JARIHS010000117.1 coordinate 59,991, forward strand.
ATGCCTAGGCGCGGCATTCCAGCAATTCTGTTCTCGTGTCAACTTGGCAATCCGAGTGAAGCGACCATTGTCGGGACCGATACCATGGCTATGGGACATTTGAGCACATTATCTTGCACCTAGATAGGGATATGAATAGCGGGCTATTCCAGTCCGTGTTAGATCAGTTATCAGACCCATCGATAGTAGTGGAGACGTGTATCGGATATACGAGTATCACAGGTCAATTATCCTATGTATCCAAGGGCAATGGAAACCTAGCTGGTCTCTGACATCAGAATCGCGACAATAATGGCTATCGCAGGTGTGATAAAAGGCCATCGCATTGTTGACATGGAAAGCTGATGTGGATACATCATATTCAAACGAAGATTGCCTCTATTTCATGTGAAAATGGTCCCACCTCTCCACCCCGAGCCTATCCCGCCAGGCTCTCGGTGCCTGCAGCGTGTCTGAGTCACTGACAGCTTTGTAGCAGCTTCTCAATAAACCTTCCTCCCGTTAGTGGTGCCCAGGTCAATCAAGCTGCCCGATTCAAAGTCAGTCAAACCTTTCGTCACCATAACATATGCCTTTACTCACCGTATCCCGATTACTCAGTTCAGCGTTGGAGGAGGTTGGTGATGTTAGTCCTGTTGGAAAGAGAAATCCTGTTAAACAGGTGAGTTTGGCCGTTTCAAGCATGCCCAGGCTTACTTTTCCCTTGCCCATCCAGTTCAGAACAGCAGGCATCCACTGAAAGAATAGTAACAGAAAAGGTTGATGGACTGGTTTAAATTCCCCGGGATTGTACCTGCGATATCTGAAACGCTTAAGCTAGAGAAATTATGTCGATGAATAAGGGGATGTGCCAGCTGCTCAGAGATCTCCAGAGTACATTCAAAAACTTGGAGATTTGAAAGGCTGAGGGTGGCATCAGAATTTGGGTTTGTTGGCAGACACAAATACCTGCCTAAACCTACTCACTCCTAGACAGACTCCATGCATGACGATCAAGATGTACTACCATGGACCGGAAGTGCTTCTTTTTGATTATCAGCCTCTTTCTGCCCCCACTAAACAAGTGCAATATGAACTGAAATTCTTTTGCCTTTGACCGCTGAGTCGAGTATGCCTTTCTTTTCCTGTCCACTACCCAGAAATGGAAAAATCAATCTAGCTGTATACCCTCTCCTTCCTCTTCTAGAGAGGATTTGGTCGAGCTTACATAAGTTGCTGACGGAAAGCCGGTCTGTCATCTTGCGCCACTACAAGCTAAACTTCCGACGGATATTTCAACAGAAAGTTGTACAGTGACTGATCAAGTGTAAAGACTGGACAAGGAATAAAAGAGATTTATGAATCAGTCACTGAGAAAGACTTTCTGAGGGTTTTGGGGGGTCCTTTGAACGTTTCTTCAGGCTGCCAAATCCTGAATATCAAGCTGGAAGTTCCGAATGAGAGAGACTCTTCCAAAAGGTTCTAAATGACTCCAAGAGAACCAAAGGAAACCAGCTTGGCACGTTCAAAAGCCGGAGCGCGTCTAGCAAGGACGGATGAAGACCAAAAGGAACAATCCGAACTCAACCAAACACACTAGAGGCAGTGGTGGGTGGGGCGCGAAATTTCGAGTTACGCGAGAGGAAAGCTCAAAATGAGCAAGACGGCGAGAGGAAGGCGCAAGCCAATTGAGCCGTCACAGGTCACTGTGGTCACAGTCATGGCTCGAAACTGACAAGTCAAATTTCGAGCAAATACAGGTAAGTACAAGGATATCCTTCAAGCTCTCGTTAGCTTGTCCTTAGATACAGCTTTTCCGTCTCGCAAGCTCGGCTTCCCGCTTATCATGTAGCAATTCTAGGCACACAAGGTTATGTGACTTGTGCTTCCTTGATACTATGATAGAAATGGAAATGACAATCCACTAGGAAAAGTTCGGGGTGGGGCTGCTGACTCAAAGCCAGTCTCTCATCATTGCGCCACTTGATTTCTAGGCTTTTTTCGAGGCAATGAGTGGTATGTACCAGTTACATTACCAACTAGTAATCAAACTCACCTGCCTTGTATTATCTCTTTGTCTCTTAGATAAAAAGTGCCTAGCCTTGTATATGATGTTTGCTTGCATGTTTCATAAACAAATTCACTGTAAAATCTGATGAGATTTGTATGGCTGACCACCCTTTACTTCTGGAAGGAGAGGCCGGAGTGTGGAGTGACATGTAGAGTTTCCTTTTTGATGAACCTAAACTTTAATTTGAAAACCAAGCAAGGTCATCAGTGCCAGAGGCAATACCTAGTAGTAAAAGGTACGCTTACGAAAGTGCTAGATAAGGTAAACGCCCAACCTGTTCTTCCCATCACATGGCTCCAAGTCTTTCGACTTGACCTTTGCCCTCGTTGCCTCGTCTCACTCGCATTGGTCGTCTGACCGCTCGGCGTCTCTCGTCGTCTCTCAGAAATTTTGGCGCCCCACCTACCATCCCCTTTTTCTGTCTTTTCAGTTTGACACCTGGTGTTCCGGACAGCTTTGGGTTCTTGGGCCTTCTGTCTGACGCTGTCCTGTCTCCTTGTGTACGGAAGTTGATCGGCTCAAGTGTTGTCGTTGCTTTGAACGCCACACAGGCGTTCAAACTTCCAGCGCCGGAGTCGGCAGCTTCACTGCCAAACCGCGTTTTCATTTGAAACCCCGCTATCTTTCTCACAGTTTAAATCTGGGCGAGCTAGAGTCTTACTTATGAGGCGGGATAGGTCTGACATAAGCTCGGACATGCCTCAAATTCCAACCGCGATACAAGTCCGATGCAGGTTCTCGCCATCATGTATCAGCACTGGGATAGATTCTGCGCGAAGCTATCCTCATCAGATACATCATTATCACAGCAGAGATATATGGCTATCTAAGTTCAGAAAGGTAGCCCCCAAATGCAGTGAAATATTCCGCAAGAAGTGACAGATGGTGTCCTAGGTGTTCTATTCCAGCAGTAAGCTATCTTGTGTTAGCTGGAAAGTCAGCTGTTTGACTGTATTCTAGGTATGGTGCAGTCTCCGATACCAAACGACTCTGGGGAGCAATTAAAAATGGCTCAAGTACTATTTGATTCAACCCAGCTCGCCATAGAAGCCAGAAACGGGCTGAATGGCTTCTCCCTAAAAAAGGGATGACTCATGTCAGCGTATACCATGTTTTCGCCATTGCGACTGTTCAGCTTTCAGTCTTTCCACAGGTCCGAGATGCGATGTTCAACAGTATACAGAGCAAGGGTGTGCCGGATTTTGACTATGTAACCCAACCCTGGTTAGTTAGTCCAGCCCGCGGCGGCAGGAAAAAAATTTTGGAGCCGACTTTTGGGGGGGTTTCAGTGTCTTCTGGGTGTTACTGAGCCAATCTCAGTCTGTGAAATACTGTAAAAATATGACCGTAAGTTCACCCATTGTTACATGTTATGGCTGAACTTGACCGGAAGTCAGTTCAGCCGATGAAAATTGGTGTTACGACTCGAAATTCAGTTCATTTGTGGCCTGTGCCAGCGTAGCTGGCCGCCCCGACAGCCTGAAGTGTTACGGAGTTCAAAAAATGGCAGTTCAGCCGGCCTTGTTATGCGTTACGAACACCGGTAGGAAGTGAGGTGCCTGTTACAGCGTTACTGTACTTACGGTCATATTTTCACAGTAAAGTGGGTTTGCAGACATGATACTTGTGCTGATGACTAGGAAACAGCCCAATATGGATTGTGGCTGTGGTGGCCACCAGTTGCGGGTCCATGTTGATGATGCTGCCGCAATTTTCTCTGGGTGCATAGGGTCTATCTCTAAAAGTTGATTAGTGGTGTTATACACTGTCCAAGATGTAGAGAAAGCAATTAGGCTCTGGAAATGAGAAATGTTATCTTATCTATTGCCATATCGGGCCATGGGAATGCTTACATAGCGCCGAGCTCGATTCCGACCCCAGGTCAAATTTTCAAAGTCCCCTTGATACAGAGTTTGTACGTTCGATATGACAAGCTGTGCTGCTTTACTTCTTCAGGTCTTTGAGGATAGCCTCTGCCAGCGGACGAGCAGAAGCAGGGTTCTGACCTGTGTACAGATTCCCGTCGACCACAACCTTTGCTACCCAAGGTTCTGCTCTCTCATACTTGCCACTAAGGCCCACGATCTTGTCCTCGAGCGAAAATGGAATAGACTGTGAAACGAGTGGAATCAGCAAACGAGCCACGTTTTTGGAGGAATCCCACAGCGGCAGCTTGGACAATCGCTTCTTCTTCATTACTGAACCCGGTAAAAGCCTTTCCTGCAAAAATGGACTTTCCTGCTGCGTCTGTCGCGGCGACGAGGGCGGCTGGTCCGTGGCAAACACTAGCAGTGATCTTTCCGGCTTGGTAGAACTGCAAAGGTCATTCAACACCAAGAGAATTGTGAGACATGGTCGACTTGCGTCAGATGCGAGTTTTGCGTTGGCTGCATCGAAAGGTAGATCTATGACAGGTCCATGACCCCCGACGTAGAATATGGCATCTGAAAATATCATCAGGAAACGCTCGAAACTACGTTATAAGTGAAGAACCATAGTTTGCGGCATCGACTTCAGCGATCTTCTTGGCGCTGGCAAATTTGGCCTTGACTGTTGGATCCGCTAGAAATTGCACACATTCCTTGTCTTCAGCAAAAGCCTAAACGGAGTTTGTGGTCAATTAGGCCCTTTAGTAGCACGATCTTGATCGATGACCTTGATACTGCCCTCGTCCACTGGACACTGATTGGCGCCTTTGGGAGAAGCAAAATCAATGTCGCAGGTCTTAGCGAAAACATAGTATGGATGGGCAGCTTCAGGTAAATAGTAGCCCTAAAAGTCATTAGCCAAGTTGAAAGCCAGGGTGATTGGACCTTTGTTGAAATTACCGTTTGAGTTCCAGTGAGAGTCTTGTAGGATGGGCAAAGCATCAACTCAAGTAGGAAGGGTGATTTTTGAAAAGCTAACCTTGTCGACGGAGGTGAATACGATTAAAACTGAGGGCATCAGAGACGTAGAGATTGGTAAATCACTGAGCGAAAGTGAGGCCTTTTATATCTTCCGCTTCCAGTCAAGCCGGTCGCCGGATGACATCGCCGACATACCCGATGCAACGCGTGACTTCTAGGCTTAAATCCTAAAGCATTCACGATGTCTTCTTTCTTTGGTCTGTCAGTGGCCCGCGTTTCTTCGTATTCCTTCGCTGCTCAAATCATATGTTTTCTTTCTCAGCGGCAAAACTCGTACATTCAAGCCCAGGAAGGATGTCCCTGAGGGCACGAAGCAGTACCAGCTTCGAAAGTACGCCGAAGCGACGCTGGTAAGCCAGTCGAAGCAGCTTATTCCGGGCTGATTTACTGGAATCAGGGCTCCGGAAATCTAAAGCTTGCTGTTCAACTTCCCGACGGCGAAGACACCAATGAATGGCTGGCAGTACACGGTACGCTGATTTCACAACCTTGATCTGTCAATCGATTCGATTTCTTAGCTGTCGACTTTTTCAACCATCTCAATATGCTCTACGGTACTGTGACCGAGTTTTGTACTCGAGAAGAAGTTTGTCTTCTCGCTATTGGCTTGATCTCGACGATAACAATGCAACAGTGTCCCATAATGTCTGCTGGCCCGCGGTAGCGCTTGATCCTTCCAGCTCTTCTTCTCGCTCAAGCTCTATCCTAGCTATGAATACCTATGGGAAGATGGCGTCAAGTACAAACGACCTACAAAGCTACCTGCTCCTGACTATGTGGATGCTCTGATGAACTGGGCGCAGAACATACTGGACGACGAGACCGTATTCCCCAACAAAATCGGTCCGTAAATCCTGGACTTTGATGGTTGTTGGCCCTCAATTGCAGCAGGTGTCCCCTTCCCAAAAAACTTTCGAGATACCGTCAGAACTATTGTCCGCCGTCTATTTCGTGTATATGCCCACATCTACAGCAACCACTTTGATCAGATATGTGCCCTAGGCATCGAAGGTCAGATTTCAGGTTGAACCATTTGCACTTGCTTACTATTCCTTGTAGCCCATCTCAATACCAGCTACAAGCACTTTTACCTTTTTGTGACCGAGGTAAGGAGGTCATCGAGCATGCAACTTTTTTGCTCATTCGATTCCAGTTTGACCTTGTAGACAAGAAAGAGCTGGCTCCCCTGGATGAACTGAATGATGCGATGTGACCAACGTTCTATTATGGCAATTTGATTTATTTCTGTACTACTGGATCTTGGGCCCGCTTGATATATGATAAGCCGAGAGAAGGGAATAATTTTGGATACAACGTGTATGTGTTTCGAATGGTGCCAAATCTGGGATGAGCTAGTAGTACAGTCACAGTAAACGTGAATGGTGACGAGAAACCGGTACAGTCCGTCAGGTATAGATGCAAAGCGCTGAGTCCAGATACGTGAATGATGGGGACTTCGAGCGCGGGAAGGAAGTACAGTGCGACGACAAATAAAAATGCAAGGATTAGAGTCATGGATTGCTTAAATGGTCCTCTGATAGTCGGTGAGCTAATTGAAGATTACTGCAGCAAGGGGCTTACTTTGACAAGGGACCATTGAACACTAAGATCGTGGATTCGAGCCCGTAAGGCTTTTTTGCACAATTCGCAATCAATGTGCTCCGCAAGCGGAATCAAGGTCGAGTCAAGCATACTTGTGGAAAGATCTGAGGGCGCATGAGTGTCTGTCGCGTCAAATAGAACCTGAAATCACTCACCAGGTCTGGCTTCCCAGGCAAGGTAAGCAGCAGCCATGGTCCAAGCTCTGTTGACTTTCCGTTGTTCTGTAAAATCACAGTCTGAGGTCGGTGGATGAGGATGAGGAGGAACAACTGTAGATTTACTTGAGGGATTGAGGAAAAAAAGAACTTGAGGTACTTACGGAGCGCCCGCTTTAGAGCGTCAGACCTTCCCATGTGTAGAAAGAAGAGACGCTTGAGATAAATTGGGCCAATGCGTTGGGCCTGGTCGTCGGTCAGACTGGAAAGCTGATATGAAAGAAGGTGCGGAGATGTGGAAACAGCCAGGTCGTAAAGGTCGAAACATGAAGCCAGAGCGTAAACGTCCAAGGGGAAAAGAGGGGCATGTGACAGAAGAGACGAATAGAGCCCGCTTTTTGGGAGTATTCGATCTATTGGACGCACTCCATAAATCGGTAGGCGGTTGACAGCAGCAACTGATTCGATTGAGAGGAAGGGAATCATGAATAACGAGGTTCTTACCAAGGGTTTCGAAACTCGGAGAATAAGAGGCGCATGAGAGGTCGTATATGGCATGAAGAATAATGTTCAGAACTTGAGATGACTCTATGGGGGAGGTAAATAACAGCCCAGTCGACGCGCTTCATGACGAACCTGGAACAGATACAACAAAGCTGTTCCCTACATTGCTGAGCAGAGACCTGAATTGGTTGTCTGACGCGGCAAGCAGTCGGCTGGAATGGACATAGAAAAAGACGGAATCGTTGGACAAGAGGGCTAAGTCTGGGGGAGGAGATTGCTGTGATCCAGGCTGCGTTAATTGCGCTGTAGGATGGAAGGTGGTCGAAACAGAGACAAGAATGCTTTCTTCCTCAATCGGCTCATTGCTGGTCGGAGGTGTCCCAGAGTCGGATAACTAAAAATTTGGTCAGTCTATGCCGTCAAGATAAAGAGGATATAACTCGCAGGTGGTGTCGGAATTTGCTGTACGGGTGAAGACTTTTCAGTTTCCACATGCTCCGACGCAAATTGCATCATCGAGTCCCAGTCGAATCCCTCCATGACAAAATTGCAAAAACTGCAGATCAAGGTCGATAAGACGAGAGAAGGAAGCAGCAAGCTGCGTGGACGAGGGCCAAGGTCCCGAAAGGTGGTGAGGAAACAGAAAAACAAATGTGGGAACCGAGCACCACTCGACAATCACGAGTCCGAGTCGGCTTAGAGTAGAATTCAAATAGTCTGCAGGGCTCCAGGGTTATAACATCCGCTACATATCGAATCAAGTTTAAATCTCAAGTGGCCTTTGATCTCTTCCCGGCTTTGATTTTGTGGATTTCTTCTCGTTTGCCGAAATCAGAATCATGAAGTTCCTGTAGATCATATCCGTTCAATACGATTTAAACATTGCGCCTGGTCTGACTCACCATGTTGGCCATTCGCTTTGCTGTCGAAACAGCATTAAGATCCTTCAACACTTGAGATTCTGGAAGCGTCATTTCTTCTAATTTTGTTTCTGATGACAACTCAGACAAGTCTAGGACTACAGAGAGATGGACGCACGTATTCTTTCTTCGATCCTGAGTATTCGCTCTTCATCGTTTTCGGTAACAAAACTGATTGCAAGACCTCCACGCCCGGCACGAGCTGTTCTACCTACTCTATGGGTATATTCTTCTGGCTCGTTAGGCAGATCCCAGTTGATGACAATGGCCACATCTTCGATATCGAGTCCACGGGCGCCGACATCGGTGGATATCAAGACAGGGACAACACAAGACCGAAACAGTGAAAGAGAGGACAACCTTTCTCGCTGCGTCAGACGAGAGTGCAAGGCCGTACATCGAATCGAAAGAGATTTCAGCAAAAGGGTCAAATATGCTGCTGTCCGTGGTCGAGTACAGAATATTATTGTAGGAGGAGGTTGTTCTGGTTCATCTGGTTCATTGCTGTGCTTCGTCTTGGACTTGGACTTTCGGGAAGCGCTCGTTGGCTCTGGTGGAGCGTGGCGTAAATGCAAGGTGGATTCTGGGGGATTGCGTAGAATGTGGAAGAGATAAGACTCTCGGACGTGAGAAGGAACAAGCAGGAAGCTTTGTCTCAGCTTTGCAACTGTTTCGACACTGTGAATACAATGAGATGACGTAGAACTATGTATCATCGTCCGGTACCTGTCGGTCATTCGATGGATGAATGGCTTTTGCTTGCCTGGTCGGGGAGGAGCATCAGCTATAGCTTCGATTGACTGGGTGAGAGTGGCCGTGAAAAGGCAGGTCTGTCGGTCTTTTGGGACAACCTCGAACAAGCGTGAAAGTTCGGGAGCGAAGGTTGGTGTAAGAAGTCTGTCAGCTTCGTCCAGGACCTGCTAAGAAGTCAAAGACTTTAACATATAGCGCGTGGATAGGACTATACCAAGAATTTGACTCTGGACAAGTCCCATTCACCGCTACCACTGTTAAGGTGATCCACAATACGGCCAGGCGTAGCAATAACCACATGTGGTCTATTGTTTAGCTCCAACGCTTGTGCCATCATGTCCATACCGCCGACAATGACTGCTGTCCGTGTATTGAGAGAAGAGCCCAGAACTACAAATTGTTCTGCTATTTGGAAAGCCAACTCCCTGAAAAGGTTTGTCAGATATCTTCACAGGCCAAGTCATATGAATTGACCTCGTAGGCGTCAATACTAAGGCGAATATACCGTACGGGTCGATGGCTAACTTTTGAAGGATAGGTAATGCAAACGCGATTGTTTTCCCGGAACCTGTTTTAGAGTTTCCGATACAATCCAGACCTGAAAAGAGGCGTGAACACATTTCAAAGAGCTTGAATTGCGGACTGACCTGACAGCAATGGAGGTATGCAGGCCGCCTGAACCTCGGTCGGCGACATTATCGACATGGTAGCCAAAGCAGCTTGCAGCTGTGGTGATATTCCCAAGGTATTGAAGCTGTGATTGCTTTTACTTGAAGCAACGGGTTGAGCAGGTGTCTTTGAGTTGAGAAGACGATCGGTGACTTGAAGCTGCTCCTGCTGAAAATCATCCTCTTCGTCGCTGGATTCTCCAGAATCAGAGCGATCCACAAACTCGTTTCGTTGAGATGGTCCCTCTTGTCTGCGGAGTAAATCGTCTGTAGTCAGTCTCTTGCGTTTGAGCGACATGATTTTTGGAAAATTTAGTGTCAAGGTTGCTCGATCATGTGAGAGCTCGAGCTAATTATAGTGTTGCCGCGGGTCGAGTTGGCTCGTGCCACCTCAAGTTGAGCCGCAGCTCGATCGACTTCCTTCAAAGGTAACTCAAGCTCGACTCGTAAACAATTCGGGCACCTGGCAAATTCTAGACATAAAGGACTCTAGGAGGGCCATTTCAAGCTTTAGTATGCAGAAGTGTTTGGATTTACAGCTATGCAATCAAGAAGAGAGATTGCTTGGAGGGCATAAAAACACAGCTGTTTTGACTTCTCTAGGTGTGCATGGCATGCCATTGCATATGACTATTCAGTCTTGCTTGCCTACCCATAGGGCATTTGGAAGAGATATAGAAGGAAAATTGAGGAGATCCCAAAAAGGAGATCGGATGAGCCAGCTCACAACTCGACTCAGCTCGCGGTTTCGAGTTGGGCTAATTGAGAACTTAAGCCTGACTCGAACTCGACTCGCGGCAACACTAGAGCCTCAGCTAAATCGACGACTGCGAGAATATAGATACAGTGACATTAGGCAGATGTAAAAATACAGATTAACTAACAATCTCTTCAATTATAGCTATTGAAGTAGACCTCGTTCGCGCTGTGGTCGAACGGATAACCGCTGTAGTCAAAGGCCTGGCCTGGGTATGCTAGCCCATCGAAAAAAGGCATTGCGAAGCCCTGGTCCTGGTCTGACGTTACTGCGGAAGAATCATAATGTTCACTCTGATGCTGAAATTGGCAAGAAGGCGCGTTTTGCAAAAGACGATAGAAATCATCAGTTGTAGACAAAGTGTCCTGGAAAGCCTCGGTGCTGTTCGGCATCTAGATTGGGAAAAATAAGTAAAGAAATTGAAAATGAAGGACAAAGACAAAGGCGCACATCATCAGTGGTGTTTTGGAAGGGAAGCATCCGAGTACCAGCGAAAACCGTTCTACTGCTCAGAGGGCTGCTGGTTGTTTGTCGATTGAATGACGGTCTAGTGAGCCAGGCTCCATCGAGAGTCACGGCTCCTTGACGCTGAGCTGGACCGTCGTCAAAGTCTGAGTAATCGGACGGCGAGGTCGGAACAGAAGAAGGATAACTGCGGCTGGAACCGGCAGATGTAGGTCGACTTGAAATCGGCGAAGAGAACCTCGACTCGGAAGGGGCAAGCCGATAATCAGGAATGTGAGGATAACTGGGCTGAGGAAACATCTGTGGCATTATACCGCCGTGATCCGGAAGCGATAGAGCTGGTGGAAGTGTCGCTTGAACAGGGATAGACGCTTCGACAGCTTCCTTTTTGGCTTTCGTGCGCTTCCTTCGAGGTGGCGTCACAGCAGGTCCAGCGACTTGAAGGTATTTCTCCCTCAAACTGCGGATCCTGGCCTTGTCAGAAGTCACGGATTCGTGGTCGACACCGGATCCTCGTCTCTTCTTCTTCGGGCGAGGAGGTCCGCGAGGCGAAGGAGTGAATTTGTAGCCAGGGTACTAGAAAAAAAAGGTCAGTCGGGCAGAGAATGATGTTGAAAAGAGACATACTCTGAGCTGATGATCAGCCTGTACTTTTGCGGCTTTGGCCTGGTGGAGAATCAGCGAAAGGTCGGAGAGGAAAGGAAACAAAGGACTTACGTGCCAAACGTCGCGCTCCTCCTGGGACATGATCTGCCAGGATTCGCCAATGACACGACTGAGGACCTGTTGCTTGGTCTCGTGGTGCTGAACTTGAGGCATTTCCCTTTGCATTCTCTTTATCTCTCTCAAAGATTCTGAGCGATAGAGAATGAAAGCATTGGGAGGTCGTGGAATACGCCTGGAGACCGCTGGTCGCTCGATAGGCATTCTGTGATAAGAATAGGCAGGAGCAACCGGCTCAGACTGCGGCAGTCGAGGAAAATGAGGTGAAGGCAGAGTGTTGTACAAAGAGCCGCCTCTAGAAAGATCTCGCGCCGTTGGAAGCAAAGAATCCATCGGTGGTGGTAAGAGTGGTGACATGAAAGGAGAATTACATTGGGGGGCCATTGGCTGCGATGCAGGCGATATGGATACACGATTCTGGGCTGTAAATGAAAGTGAGAAGGAATTAACAAAGCTCGATGAAAGTCGACTAACCGTTAGAGTTCATTATAGATACAGAGTGCAAATCGAGCCTGGAATGCGGGATAACCGCCTCATCCAATGCGATGATTTATACCATTTTCTCAGTAGAAAGACGCGCTCGATAGATTCCCTTGATGATATCCACACAAAGGCTTCAATCACCACGCCCTGCTGTGATAAAGCACAAGTGGCCGCCCTGGGAGCGGCGGCGTGACCATTTTCGACGAAGCCCATTTGGTCGACATAGCAAGGACAAGAAAGAACAAAGCAAGATCGGGTTTTTCCGAACACACGTTGCAAAATGCAGCCAACATGCATTTTCAACGAGGCAGGCCCAGAGTTGATGATGAGAACCTTGGGGGGCGACTTGGGTGTCCATGTTTGACCGCTAGGACAGGATCGAGTCAGCGAAAGAGTAAGATTTTGCTCTAGAAACCACATTCTAACTTAGCAGAAAGATATCCATTTTGTTTCACCGGCAGCCTTTCTCACACGGTTCATCACCGCTAGCCCTTCGTCGCGCTGATCCACCTCTTCAACAAGAATCAAGTCGACGCCGTCACGTTCGAGCGTGAGCAGACCATCAAAAAGACTTCGCGCTGCAAATGCCAAGTCTGTTTTCGAGCCCATTGAATGACGGTGCCATTCCAGGCCGTCGGTTGGAAGGGGAAGCATCGATAATGCCGAGTCGGTGGATGCTAGTAATCCTACCTTGAATGGTCGTGAAGAATCTTGTCTGAGATTCTTGAGATCTGCCAGATAATTTGCTGCAGAAATTGCTTCAACTTTTTCGGGCGGGGGCGATAATGTCATGAGCAAGGTAACAGGGACTGCTGGCGAATAATGCCTGTACTTCATCCCAGGCGTTGTAGGGGTATCCTCCATCTCCTTATCTCTAAAGTCTCGGCCATGAACCAAAACCTGGGGAATCCGTTGTCCTGCTACGATGTCCAGTTGCAGCGCTCTCTCTATGTCTTCTATTGTCACTCCACCTGGTCTTAAAACCCGGATATTTCCATCTGTACCGAGTCCATCGACCACCGTGCTCTCTAATCCCACATCACAAGGCCCGCCATCCAGAATAATGCCGACTTTGCCTTCCAAGTCACGCAAAACATGTTCAGGACGCGTCGGACTCGGTTTTCCAGACGAATTTGCACTTGGAGCTGCAAGAGGAATGTTGGCAATTGCTATCAGAGCTCTAGCGACAGGATGTGAAGGCATTCTGACGGCGACTGTCGGGAGATTCGCGGTCACAATGCTGGGGACGACATCGGGGTTGCTGGGGAATAAAAGTGTCAAAGCTCCTGGCCAAAAGCTTCTGATAAGCTTGTGATATGGTTGTGGGATTGTGAATCCTGGCGCTAAAAGGATATCGAGCATTTGCAGTGATGAGACATGAACAATCAACGGATTGTCTGGTGGTCGACCCTTTGCTGCAAAAATCTGAGAAGTGGCTGAGATGCTTAAAGCAGACGCCCCGAGGCCATATACAGTCTCTGTTGGAAAAGCGACTGGCCGCAGAAGGTCGACCAGGTGATTTGAAGCTTCAAGCAACGAATCCAAGGTTTCTGGGCAGCTGATCTGGGGCTCATGGGAGCTCGGAAGGAACGAGATGGATGAAGGATTGCATTTGAGGACCCTGGTGGCCATAGCAAGGGATGACGAAGAGAGTAGAGCTCTCAAACTCATGTGATGTATCCAAAAAATTTCGAGCACAAGTTATATTTTCACTGTCAGAGGCATATTCAGTCCAACAGTATTGGCTGTCATCTTTAGTTTCTCGTCGGAAGTGAGGTCATGCAGTGGGTTGTAGCGGTCCAACAAAGCCTGTTAACAGTCAGGCCAACCTTCTACAGGAATAAATTGAGGCGCGCCTTGTATTTCCTCTGGGCCTCCATGAAATTCACCGCATTCTCAAATTCTACCAGAATTGCAGTATCCTGGGACTGACGGTACTGCTCCAGAATTGAGCGAAAGTTAGTGCTCAGGCCGCGATCGAATCTTCCAGAAGGTGACTGAAAAATCCTGGTCAGTAGTTTTTCTTTTATTTGACACCGAATGCACTCGCCTCCTTGCTGAGTTCACGTAGCAATGAGCGGTAAAGTCTTAGATGTCTGGTCATCGTAAGAACAACAACAAACGTGACTTGAACACTAATATACATTTTCTTTCGATTACATTGATTCAGGTCTGAGTGAAGAAGCAGAGCCAATTCGAGCCCATGGACGCCCACCATGATGTCGAAATGACCAGATGATTGAAAGAGTATAAAGTGCTGCAACTACAGCGGCGCAAACCACTATGAAGAGAGCAAGAGAAATCCAAGCAGAAACGCGTTGAATGGGATCTAGGGTTGCAATACCTTGCACCGTGTAACAGATGACCTACATAACCCAAAAGTCAGCCCGAAGCCAGTCAGGGAAGAGAAAAATCGACAGCACCGATACTGTAAAGGTGATAATGGCCCAGACAAGGAGGACAGGTGGCAGAGATAGCAGCAGAGCATGTCCATGATATCCCAGGTAGCTGTGCTGGACATTCCGCATATAAGTGAACGAGTCCGAGGTGCTTATGTTGGCCTGATGCCTCCAGATGCTAAAGACCCCGACAATGACGCTACCCAGGGAAGCAAAAACAGAGACTGTCGCTGCAACCTGGGCCACCTCGCTAATCCCTGGAACAGCAAGAAGTCCGATGGTGGCACTGAAAGATGAGTCGATAAATATACAATATATTAGGATAGACGTACGAAAGCAGCACAGTAGCCTGATGAAATGGCCGTTAACAACGAAAGAGCAAAGACGAAGAGGTTACCTACGATGAGAAGAAAGTCTGAATATTCACGAACAAGCCTTTCGGTATATCGTATCCACTTCTCCTGCATACTTCCAAGCCTGCCACGAAATTCGAAAGAGCTTTTGACATGCGCCAAATAGGTTCTAGGAATACCGAAGAATAAATATGTGGTAGCAAACTCAACAAGAGGCATCAAGAATGGGGCAGGTCGCGGTAAGGAAAATCGCTTGTTGTTGCTGTTCTGTCGAATCTCTCTCGCCTCTTTCTGCGTGTAAAGTCCCCAATTCTCGGCGTCTCGAAAGCTGGATATTTCTCGAAGCAGCCAGGCCAAAAAGACGGTTTTGGCAGTTGAATGCTCATTGGAAGAACCTATCCAAGGTTGGAATTGGAATGCTGAACAGATTGAATTACTGACGCGTCATTTCCTTGACCACTGCAGCAAGCTCCTCGCATTCTGTCTTGGAAAATGGAGCCCGACTGGCGCTCCCGGATATGAGGTTGTCTGTCTGAATCGTGTTGGGGGTCGAAATCTAACAAGATGGTGGAATCATACATAAAACCAAGTTAGGGCTTCTGAAGCATCCGAGATGGCTCTTGCCGGACAGGGAACATGGGATGGATGCGACCAGAGCCAGTTCCAATATAGTCGACGCTTTCGGTTAACTGTCATGCTCAGCAACATGAGATGCAGAGGAACTGATATACATACGAGTATTGATATCAAGAAATGCCACATTATCGTGAGTTATTTCTTTGGCACTGTATGAAGCGACACAGTGTCGATGATTAATGACAAGGTTCACCGCCTGGGTCCGTATTGGGTCCAAAGGAACATAGAATTGGAGTTCCATTTGCTCCTCCAGTTCCAAGTCGGATGCCGGGCTGACGTTTTGGTATTTGGCATAGATGTGAGGAAGCCTAATGTCTTCATCCGTCGTGATTTTCTTCAGACTGTTATGAAAGTAGATGGATCCTTGTGGATGAACGCAGAGCTGCCACGGAGGATCCAAGATTACCCGAGGTTGCGAAGTGACTGGATCAGTTCTAGAGTGCCTTCAGCCTGAGCCTTTCTACCACCGATAGAGAAATGCACACTGCACAGTGAAGTGAATTGGTGAATTTATCATTGCTGTAGCTGGATATGAGGGTGAGATAGAGTGCTCGTGGTTGCCTGATACGTGAGTTGGCCAACGAGAGTATCAGACGGTTGGACCGGGTTGGTACAGTCCCCGTTGCAGTCCAGGACTCCAGGGATGGTAGCGTGACACTGACAGAGCTCGTGATAATTGGTGTCACAGGGTACCATCGTCTTTTTTTGTCAAGCGCCAGCGCCTACAAGCTCTATTTGTCTTCCACCACCACCTGACTCGATTCTATCCACCACATCGATTCGATTCTATTGTCATGGGTCACTGTCAAATTTGCAACCCTCTCGCTTTGGCGGCGAGCTCTTGGACCAACGTTGGAAGTGTGATATCCAGATTTTGCCGAGGTGCTTTGACCGCACAATAGTATAAAGTCCAGGCTCAGCTATCCCTTATTGTTCTCCAACCCACCTCAAGACCTCAAGTCAAACTCTCGTTATCGTTTTTATTATTATGGATAATCGGACCGCCTCTCCCAACAAGGTTCGTTTCGTGTGGTGCTATCCGTTGATCCCCTACTCATCAGCGGTCATTAGAGTCGGCCGCTTCGCAGGGAACTCAAGCACAATTTTCACCCTTTGCCTGATTTTCCGTCGAAGAGACCGGAGAAACGCCAGCGCTCTGGAGCCAAGGCCAAGAAAGAGGACATTGATAATGCGCGCCGGCTGGCCGACAGACGCAAACCACTAGGACACATGGTTTATGTTGGAAATGTGCGACTTGATTGCGATTCACTGGATTCGTATGATTTGACGTCAACTTTAGCTGAATGTCGATACCAACGAACGCGATTTGCGAGCTTTTTTCGCTCCTTGTGGCGCCATCGTTCAACTTGAGGTTCGATATAATAGAGCCGCCTCGTTCACATATGCCAGTGTCCTCTTCAGAGATACCGTTTCGGCCACAGAAGCATTGAACCTGGACGGGTGCGAGTTTGGCGGACAGTCAGTGCCTGTGAGACTTGTCGATTTGTCCAAATAAGCGGACCTCTGATACCTTGCTAGGTTTCTTCTTCAGCCTTCGCGATGCCTGAAATGGCCGAGGTCCTTCGTCGTCAGTGCAGATTGCTCCTTCACGGATTTTAATTGTTCATCTTGATTTCAGATTGGAATGAAGAGAAGGAAACAATTCCTGAACAGAAGACTGCGAGGGGGTTGGAGAGGACTGACACTGTACTAAATATTGTGGCTTGAACTTTGACACTTTGTACCAAGGTCTGACATCAAACATTTTATTCATCAGCATCATTCGTGGGCCAGACCTCCCTTTGTCCGAGATCTTGCTGTCTTTGAAAGCCTCTTGTATGGGATTTGCTTGAGCCTTGACATTGTTGTGGTGAGAACCTCTGCCACGTCCAGCTGACAAACACCTGTTCACCTTTTACTTTATTGCAACAAGTTGGTGAAACTAGTCGTCCCAGCTGTCACTTGTCGTCGTGAGCAATGGCCAGGGCCACCCTGAACCCAGCATCCATGCCCTTCTTTCCCGGAGGCATTCGCTCCAACGATGATGAAGGCCCAGTATTTCGCTCATCGTTCCACAACGGCGAATTGGATCGCGGTTCAGCCGCTTCTGTTGGCTCGGATTATCGGTCTTCAAAGTCCTCTCCAAGTCCACCACGAGATGAAAGAGCTATAGAGCCCAATAGTCGCAGGCAACAACCATCACCACCTGTCGATTCAGAGCGCCGGTCTCCAACATTCAGGCATTTTGACGCGAACAGACCATATCCACCAGTCGAGAACCGTATTCCGAGGGAATCGAGCATGCTAGGAAGCTTGGAATCACTGCCCGAAAGTGAAGATAATCAGGATACTCCAGGGCCAGACAGTCAGCCCCCTTCCTCTTTCTTCCCGCTACAACAAAGTCGTGAACCTTTCGCTTCCTCGACACCGCCAGTAGCCATCAACCATAGTGGTTCCTCGTACAACAATACAGGGGCTTTTGCTTCGTCATCTCCAGTCTCATCCTTGGATTCCGGCAGCCATTTCACTCTGAGCAGCGACGTTCAGCCCTTGAGCTTTGAGACTCAGCTCAAAGGGTCCCCCATGATTCATGAAATCTTGGACCGCCTCGTTCGCTGTGAATATTCGACCAGAGAAATACAGCGAGACCTTGGCGACGTGCAACGTAAAGTCAACTTACTCGTCGAGCGCAGTCTCGGCGTCAGTTCACAACCAGCACAGCCAGAGTTCAAAGATCCGTTTGCTGGCTCGAATGGTACATCATTTAGCACTGCTCGACCTTCGTTGGCAAACATCGCTCCGAATCAGCCTGCGCCTTCTGACGATATCACGACAATTTCTCAACGTCTTAATACTTTGACTTCTTCAGTTGGTCAATTACTGGCGATACAGACTCAGCAGCTGCAGTCTTCTGCTGGACTCAACGCCCATCCGTTGATCGGTTCAGGACCTCAATTAGATGCAGCGTCTCCCCCAATGATATCCGGTCAGGCAATGCTTGGCCACGGTCTTCCGCCTCGCTCCGATATGCGACCTGCGCCGCGAATTCCGAATCCGCCTATGCGGACTTGGTCGACTGGCACTCTAGATATTCCCCTGAGGCAATCTGATCCCAACATTGGTCGCACAGATCAAATGTCGCGCGACAAAAGGCGTTCTGTTTCGGGTCTTATGCGGCGCGATTCTGCTGGAGTAAGTTTCTATTCCTTCAATATTGGTAATCTCACGCCATTCTTTCAGATGCTCGATCTCCAAAATGGTGACCGTGACGGTCCGCTCGTTTCCAAATGGGAGCAGCTTTCTCTGGCGCCTGATCTTCAAAGGTCTCTCAGTAAATTTGGGTGAGACTGCATCGTTTTGACCTTGCTCTATATATTAATACATGGCTTGAAGTGTCGGTCCTCCAAACAAGATTCAGCAGCGAGCGCTTCCATTCTTGCTTCGAGGAGCTGATATCATCGCTCAAGCTCCCCCGACTCAGGAGCGAATTGCAGCATACGTTATTCCTGCCATTCAGATTGCCTTGACCCACATGTCGGTTAGAACCCCGAACCGTGGTCCTATTGTGATCATGATATCGACGACAGTCGACCAAGCTACTCAAGCTCAGCGTATGATTCGGGATCTAGGTGGCCCTATTGGAGTCAGATCTGCTTTGGGAGTCGGCGCGACCTCTGCGAATAGTGATCTTTCGCAAGAATTACGTTTGCTCCAACAGAATATGCCTCATGTCATCTGCGGGACACCCCAGAAGCTTCACGCTCTTTTCACGGCGACCGGAGGCTTGTTAGGCAGCGAAGTCCGTTTCCTGGTTCTGGACGAAGTGGACCAGTTGATTGCTCGGAATCTTCACGAGTTCGTATTCACTATTGTGAAACTTTTACCGACGCCTCGGTCTCGTCCTCTTGGTGCTGGTCAAGGGACCGGAAATACTACTCCATCGAGCTCGACACCTGCTACATTTTCTTCTCTCGAAACGGGAAACCCCAATCCCTCTTCTTTCCAGAATTCTCGAAGGTTTTCTTCGACGCCTAACCCAGATTCGAATCCTGCTGTGATAGAGCGTCAGACAGCCCTGTTTTCCAACACTGTACCGCAAGATGTGCTCAATCTTGCCACAGCTATTCAGCTTCGCGAGCCTGTTCGTGTCTTAGTTCGTCGTGACGGAACTGTGACACATACAGATAGTGTTCAAGGCGCTCGAGGTTTGAGACAATATTATCTCTATCTGGCATTCACTGCAGGTGGTCGTCTCGATCCGACACCAGCTGCTCCAGGTGGGGGTCTCGGAATCATTGGATCAGGTCGGGGCGCTACAAGTGCAGAAAGTGTCCAAGCTAGAGAGTGGAAATTGGACGCTCTCGCTGACTTGTTGGATGACGTCGAGGTCACCCAAGCCATTGTTCACGTTGGTGGTATGACTTCACTTGATTCTGTTGTCTACAAGTTGGCCAGTCGCGGAGTTGAAGCAGTGCCTCTGGTAAGATCTTTTATCAATTCCAATTGTCTGGCTCTTACCATATTTCAGCACGGTGACATGGCTGCCCCTACAAAGCTTGCTGCCCTCAATAAATACAGAGGTGCTTCCAATGTCATTCGACAGCCCTCTACAAAAGTCCTTGTCGTCTACGACGTTCAAATCAAAGATATTCCACAAGTACCACTGATTATTAATTATGGCGAGTCTTTGTTCCCAAATTTCGCCTTTTGTTCTCATCATTCGCTGCAGATTTGCCCAAGGCTGTTGAAGAATACGCCCACCGGTAAGTTGTGAAGCATAATTCGAACTTTTTGAGTTAAGTTACTTTACAGAGTTGCTCCTGCAATTGCGCCGAATAATTTTACGCGCGCAGGAGTTGTCGTGAACTTTGTCACTGCAACTGGTGGTGATGTTGAAATGCTACGATCAATAGAATGTTTCTACAAGATCAAATGCGTAAGTCCATGTTGACTGCTATCAGTTCTACTTTTCTGAACGTTCTTTACAGCCTGAAGTTCCAATGAGTCTCCGTGACATTGTTTAAGTAATGACCTGCAGCCCGAATGTTCTTGTATCCCTATCGCACATCCCTAGTTAAGTTTTCGCTGTCTGCTGCTACTTTTCTTTTTCATTTCATGTCCAATACCCTTCCAGACCTTCCATGCCAACTGTTTCGTTATAACATCGTTCCATGGCGGCTTTGTCGCTCACCACTGTATAGCAATCTCTCCTCCTTTTCTCTAAACACAAGTCGATGGCTTCTAATCCATCTCTTATGGACAAGTTTTCGATGTACCATCTTTACCGCTCCGTATTTCTGACGAGTGAGATGTATCCCAATTTTATAGCTTTTTGATCTTTCTTACGCGACTCTGAGTGACTCAGCACTCGGGCTACGGACAGCCGGCATCAAGTCTGTCGAGCGCCGCTTTCATGCCCAATTCATGCAACGACTTGGGCGGCCTCTCAGAGCTTCATGTCTCATCTCAACCTGGAATTCTTCGTTGATGCTATTGGTAAAAATCTCGACGGACATTCCCCTGGGCCAGTGCCCAGGAGACGAGTGAGGTCTAGCCCAATCCTACCTGAGCGGCTTCCCTCCTCTGCATTCCTGGAGAGAGAAGCGCAAACTCTTGCTCCAGACGCCATCTTGAAACAGATGAAACGACGTTCACAATCCCCAGAATCTCCTTCAGACGTTAGGCCGAATCATACCCGAAGTGCCAGTTCGTCTCCTACCACTTCGACCTTCAAGGGATTCATGAAATCAAGAGCCAACAGTACAAGAAAGACGGGTGACTGGAAGGAACCTCAAGCGAGTACCTTTATTGTCTGCCATGTCGCTATTGACTGTTGTACAGCCTTTCGAGATTTTAAGAGCAGTGGAAGAGAAGGATATAATGTTCTTGATGGAAGTTCGGGACAGGTCGTTCAAGGTAAGGTTCAAACAACCATATAATGCTACGTTTACAGACTGTTTTCGCAGCTCTTGCTTCAGAAGACCGGAGACACGACGCCACTTCTTCACGCCATGCGAATTCAGTCTCATCAAGAAGTTGCTATCGTGCTATTAGGCGCCTTCTCTCGTTGGATCAATCAACTGGAGGACAGGTCAGTCTCCAGAAGTTCTATGTCAAACATACTGAGCTCCAGCAATAGTGACATGAAGTTGCCTGAAACCAGACCACTGTTGAAAGCTCTTCGTGCGTAATTCCTTCGCGGCAACAGACTGATGTGCTAAATCCTTGCTTAGGGACAAACCTCAAGATGGCAATCGACTTTGGCCTTGCGCAGTCCCAAAGCGATCTGACTGCCTCGTTCCTTCAAACGCTTATCATGAGCCAAGGAGACAAATGGATAATGGATCTTGAAAGTTAATCCATTATACAAGTTTTAAAGTCAATTGAACTCTTACCAGGTGGAAAGTCTCTCGCTTGAGCTTAGAGCACCGGATGGTAAACCAGTAAAGACCGCAGGCGCTGCTGTCTGGAAATTTGCCACACGAGAGCTTGGAAAGGCTGAACTGATAGCCTCGCTAGAAGACTAGTGAGTTTCCTTTCCTGTCGGTCATTCTAGATTTACAGCGCTTTTTAGCGTGGCCAACGCCACCTCCGACTTGCTGATGATGGCTGTATGGTCATTGACTGCAACAAAGTTACAATTTGACCAGATTTCACCTGATCCAATACCAGTATGGTCCCAGCCACCTGTCATGATTTGAGCTCACTTTATAGCCATGGTATTTTGCGCGTGACGACCGCGTTCACAAAGCTTTCCAAGAGCGAATATGTATGACTCCAGGGATGGCTTCAAAGTCTGGATGCTAATTGACTTTGCAGACAAATATCATGTTCTAACTCGAAATTCTATCGGACGACGCTTGAAATGGCAAATCGAGGTCTTGAGCAAAGTCCTCGAGGGTAGGACGACCACTTACCGGGTGAGCTAGCATTTACTTGTCATGTCTGCCGCTGAAATATGTTCTAGAACAAGGTAGAAAGTCTAGCGAGCCAATTGGACGGTGGTCAGGGATCGTAATGTGCTTTTTTGTATCACTTTTTGGCTTATGATATATCTGTGCTAATGTGTAAATTTCTGCCCAGTTTGACCAGGTTTCTCATGCTTGTAAAAGGTGCCCTGCTGAATCCAGATCACGATCAGCAGAGGCGTATCATCGAGCAAAGATTTATCATTTCCTCATGAAACATCTGAAGCCGCCTTACTACTTGTTTGCCCAAGTTCTTACTTGCAAGGAGAGGAGGTTGAAAACAGCAGGATACATTCATAATCACTCTGATCACTATGCCACCTTTAAACCCTTCAATACAACGTAGATTCCAGCCATGACTAAGCTCAGGACAGCGGGACCCAGGTCTAGTTGAACAATGGCGTAGATCCAAATAGTCGCTAGAGGCGGACACTGACAGAATGTGATGTCATTTTACACTTGACTGAACTGCATCGAAATACCTGGCGCATGTTGACCAGCCACGACGCGTGATTCAGCAGATATATCATCCGGGGCCCAACCTGACAATCATAAGTAACAGATTACGCGTTGACGAGAAGAACAACCAGAGTCGACAGGACGAACAGGAAGAACTGCATCTTTCGATAATGTTTGTACCGCAGTGCTGAGCTGTTACTCAGTGACATTACTTAATACTTTGGTAACGCACTGTAAAAAATGAATATGGACATGACTGGAGACATTCGTGAGCTTTAAGTAAAAGCTTGGAGCACGGCTTACTTGGAACTCCAGATATCATTCTGTTGAAAAGAGTCTCGAGTGAAGGTTTCTGGTTATATTGAAAGTGGATGAGACTTTCTGACGGCTCTAATGACTTGTGGTAGCGCGCTTGAGGCTGGACACGTACATTTCCATCATGAGCAGGAGGAAAGAGAAGGGGACAATGAAGAATATTGCTTCGAGTATTTCTTGAGCCAGAGGCTTGGGTTCCGCGTCGATGGGAGGTTCTGTTTGGTCTTTTTTAAGAATACCGGACTCGTTTATGAGTCTCCACTGCTCTGATTCTGGTATTTCGACCATGAGTGTGGAATGGACTAGCTTGACTAGTCAGACGAAAGAATTTGAACGTCGCCAGCACCGTCGGTGGCAGTTGCACGGAACAGGGTATCACGTGCGCGAATCTGGTGAAATGTCGAGCGATGACCTACTAGCGATTCTAAACGCCCATGGTCAGCAATTCATGCAATCTTTTCCTTCGTCCAGCCACAAACGAAAGCGCACCCCTACTCCGAGTCCGCAACCGGAATCTGAATCTGAATGGGAAGGCATTGTCTCGGATGAAGAAGAAGAGGTTGTCGAAGGTAAGTCTTGCCGCCTGATTGTTTCCAAAGCTCACAAAAGTCCGCAGAGGATATAGTCCCTTCTAATGTAACAGTCTTCTCCCAATTCCCAACAAAATCAGCCAGACATGACCCTCAATCGAAGGCGCAAAAGAAAGCATTCATGGTCAGAACTCGCTATAGCATGGCACTGCAGATCCTCAACCTTGAAATAGTCCTCCAAGATCTCCAAGGTTCAAAAAGACGTACCAGGCTCCTCTGAGAAACCGGATGATCCTCAGGACGAGGAAGACGAACGGTCTGTTGTTTTATTCTATTTTTGTTGCAATAATCAACTTTCACGCAGGAATCATGCTCAGAATGATGCACTTTTACATCGGCTGGTTCACACAAAACTTTTATCAGGCTCACTGAATCCCGAGCTTGACTTGAGTCCAGCTAAGCGTCGCAAGGCTTTGGCTGGTCGTGTGCTAGAGCTCTCTGGAAATGCAAAGCTAGGCAGGGGCGAATCTTCGGTCCGAGTTGGCGAACGAAACAAGGCCTCAAAACGCGTCCGTGAAGGGCTGCTAGAGAAGGAACAACAGCGAAAAAAGACACAACTAGAAGAGGTAAATCTGAATCTTCTGCATCGACATGCTCTGAAACCATCATCAGGCGAAAAATCTGGGCAACTATCATCCGACTCTGAAAAGTCTGTATGATGATTCTACCGCCGCGCCACGGAAAAGACAGAGAGGGCTCAAAATGGGGGTGGGCAAGTTCAGCGGCGGGATGCTTAAACTTAGCAAAAAGGAGATCGAGGACATCCAGGGCCCACGAAAGCGAACAGGGAAAGGTTCATCTGGTCGGGGACGGCCAAAATCATGAAGCCTATTGGTCATTTCAAAAAGTACTGTATTTTAATCTGCGATATGTTTAATTATCGTCCTAGCTCGGCAGATTGCAGTGCCCGGACTTGCGATAATGCATACGTTGCTTTGCCCAATGCTTCAGCGATCTGGCCGAGTAACACTGGATCGAAAGCCGGATGACTAGACACTGAAGTCAGTCGTTGGGACAGTGTAGTTATCGTTTTTTCCAAAGCCGTTCTCGCCTCTTCAAGGAGTGTATCAGTCGGTTTTTGGCCGGGAGTCGACTGGCGAATTCTTCAGTATATCGTTGAGATAGAAACGTCGTGAACTTACCTGTGGCGCAGGCAAAGCCGGTCGTGGTTCGGGAACGACGACTGAAGGCGCATTGCGAACAATTATGGGTACCTCAGGCTAAGTTTATCAGTCATTTAATATCAACGACCACAATTCGACAGACCTGTGGCAGATCCACTGCATTTTGTTTTTCCTTTTTGTCCGGAACGAGAGCTTCTGGTGGCCGCATTGCAACCAGTTTTTCCCTCCCAGCCCAGTCGGTCTCCGTTAGGTATATTTCACCGCAAACGACACATTCCTGAAAACAAATCAATGTCAAGGATAGTGTAGCAAACAAAGGCGCAGTACCTTTCTGGGATCTTTCTCTCCCCCTGCCTTGGGTGGTCGACAAAGCGGGACTCCATAACATAGCGGGTTTGGACATTCCTCTCCCAGCATTGCCCTGAACAGATTGAGTTACATAGACATGATCAGATGAACTGGCGTACCATCCTTTCAGCAATCGGTTGCCAATTTCAGATGATGCTAAATCAGACTGAGCGCGTCTTAAACGCATCTCCTCAGTTTCAGGAGGAAGAACAAACAAACTGGAAGTCGAAAATTCGGTTGCTGGTGTGGAATGGGTCGAAGATTCGGTAGAATGGGACGTCCCTGTATGTCCCAGGTCAGTCGCGTCGACCCTCATATCATTGACCATCAGATTCGGAACTGAGTTGCAATTCGGAGTAATAAGCGTCAGGTGATATAGATGGTCGTGGCGCCGTCCGAACCGGTCGATCTCTAAACCTGTCTCAATGAGGTGGCAAGAATATTGGCTAGGCCTCCTCGCTGTTTTGGGAACCTGGAATTCCGACCCTCAGGCCGCGAGTCCTCTTCGAAAAGGCACTGGCTGGACCAGTCAAAGGAAACTAGCAGCTCGGTGCGTCAGGGAGATACGTATGTCCACACATTGCACTCAAATGCTGCAGGGAAAAGACCCGAGACCTCTGGTACCATGGATTCGATAATTACATGCGATTCGCTTTTCCGATGGACGAGTTGGCTCCAATTTCGTGTTCGGGAAGAGGTCCAGACTGGCACAATCCGTACAGTCAATTTGCCTTTTGAAAGCCAGCTTGCTGAACCTATTTCAAGTAACAATATCGCCTCAAACGACGTGTAATTCCCAACCGCGTTTCTCCATGATTACCACCACTAATGTCAAGGTCACAGCGCAGGCAACTTCTCTCTCACACTTATCGACGTTCTAGATACCCTCGTTGTACTGGATGATCGGATAGGCAGGTTCTTTCGAAGCTACTCGCAAGTTGCACGTATTCACCCTGCATTCAGGATTTGAGAAAGCTGTTCGAAACGTCATTGAATGGCGAGTGCCTTTCCACAGTACCTTCTCTCGCTTCTTACACGATTGTCTAGGGTCTCATTCGACGTCAACACGAGACCTCAGGTGTTCGAGACAAATATACGTGTCCTAGGTGGTCTTCTGAGCGGCCACATATTCGCGAACCAATCAGGCCAGCCATTTTTTCTGCCTTGGTATCGAGGAGAGCTATTGGACTTGGCATACGACCTCGGCAAACGTCTATTGCCTGCATTCAAGACCCCGACTGGTCTGCCATACGCGAGGGTGCGATGCTTCGTTGATTTCTGGGCTACAACTTGACATGTCCAGATAAATCTCCGACACGGCATGATGAAGGGAGAAACCTTGGAGACATGTTCGTCCTATCTTGACTTCACGACCACCCATCAAAACTGAAACTTGAACACAAAGGCACAGCCGGTGCAGGTTCTCTGATATTAGAATTTGCTACCTTGAGCCGCTTAACCGGTGATGACCGCTTCGAAAAGGCGGCACACAAAGCGTTTTTCGCGATCTGGAATCGCAGGTCAGATATAGGTCTTGTTGGTAATACAATCAACACTTGGACAGGTGTAAGTGGCTTGCTTTCCAGTATTTCATGTCCCTCAATCTCGACAGGACTGGACAGCTCCAGAGATTTCAGGCATCGGTGCAGGTATGATTGGAATAGTTTAATTCCAAGTGACAATCCGCTGAGTTGTGTCTTAGGCATTGACTCGTATTTCGAATACGCACTGAAATGGTACATTTTGAGCGGTATGGCCTCGAATTACTTCCCGGGCACAACTAAGGTCCATTTCAGGAGAAACTGAATTTCTGGATGTTTGGGAAGACGCCTACGCATCTATTATGAGATATTCAAGGGCGGTTGATGGTTTCTGGGTCAGCCATTTGAGCTCTTTTTCGATTTTCGCTAAAACCACCGAACAGTATCGAAATGTAAACATGAGAACCGGCGATGTGGCCTATTATACCGTCGACTCGCTCTCAGCATTCTGGCCTGGACTTCAAGTGCTCGCGGGTGACATTCAAAGCGCTATCAAATTGCATTTTATGTGTGGGTATTCTCATTCAACTGAGATCCCAACTGAATATCCTTTGCAGATTACAATCTATGGCGGAAGCACTCGGGACTTCCTGAAGTATATGACACCAATTACAGGGTGGCAACTTCGCATCAGTACCCTCTGCGCCCAGAATTTATTGAATCTACATGGTATCTCTATCGCGTGAGTTTGTTTGTTCGTTCAACCAGAACGAACGTTATAACACTCTCTAGGCTACCCGTGATCCCCTGTACCTTGAAATCGGAGAAAGGATACTTTTTGATTTGGTAACTCGAGCGAAAGTTGATTGCGGCTTGACCGGAATAACAGACTTGCGCAACAACCATCGGGATGATCGAATGGAATCGTTTGTTCTCTCCGAGACAATCAAGGTGTGATACTTTCTATCTTTCTCGTGTTAATGCTCATATCTAGAGTCCAGTACTTATTCCTGCTATTCGACGAAGACAATCCCTTGTCTAGAGACGACTCCAACTATGTCTTCACTACCGAAGGCCATATACTTTCTCTAGGCCGAGAGCATATCAAACCGCCTTCTGCAGCTCGTCGAAAGATGCGCAAGGTCAATGGCCACCAATGTCCCGCCTACAGTTCATTTGAACACTTTGGAAGCCGGAGCCAGAATCGCACAGGCCTTCTGCAGGGTATTCCTTTTCGAGGTGACGTCGATTATGCCAGAGAACTTGTCTCGCTTTCGCCAAGTCAGACGGACATGAATGCTTGGTCGCCAGATGGATGGTGCGAAAGGCCCAAAGTAGAGTCTTTCGCCTATGACTTTATCCTATCGGTCGGTGGCCAGATCGTCGCTGAAGACCTGAGTCCATCTTTGCTTAAACTCGCGCACGTTCCTGACGGTTTTGTTCTGCAAAACGTCACCGGAGTTCGAACTCAAATAGTGCAGCGATTGGACGGCAAAGGTTACGACGTTAGAAAATGTGCGTTTCACGAACTTTCCAGCATCAGCTCGCTGCTTACAGTCACTTAGTGGGTCATTACGCTGTCAGACCTGGCCAGGTTGTTTATATCAACGACACAGAGCTATTCAAGAAACCCTCTGTCACAGATGATTCTGGTTATGTTCGAGATCTCGATGTTCCACTTCGCTTCTATATTGGAGAGAATATCGAGGATCTAGCCTTGGATTCGCTCCGGGACATTACTCTTCTGGGGTATACCAGCTTCTTCGGTGGCGACCTCTCTGTGAACCCCAAAGATCCACAACAATCTCTGCGAATTCTCAACAGTAGAGGTGCCCCAATGTTCAGAGACGACGACAATCTCACAGGATGCCTTCCTTATACAAGGTCATACCGGGACGGTATTTTACTTGTGCAACGCGGCGATTGCACATTCTTACAGAAGCTGGTGACAGCTCGAGACGCTGGTGCTATAGGTGTAGTGGTGATCAGTGACGAAGATTTGGGAGTGAATCCGACCGCGAACAAGGAAGAGCTGATGGCAGCAGGAGAGATTGACGACGTCGCTATGGTCATTTTAACCAAAAAGGCCGGCCAATTGGTCGAGAAAATGATGGATAAGATCGAGCACCACGGTACAGGGCACCTAATACTAGCCGTAGATCCAGACAGAATAGCTGGACCCACGAGCACTCAGGACAAAACTCAGGAAAAGCGGATACTGTATCTTAATGGCCATGCGTTGATTAATACTATTTTATTGGTTTAATCTATTCTTCCTTTACCAGCGAGTAAACAGGTGCGTCCAGCTTTGAAGCTCCTTGGAGGAACAAGAGTTCAATCACGAACAGATATTCTAGTGTCTTGCCGCCTAGCTTGGTGACTAGCTCGCCTGCTGCTTTCGCTGATCCGCCTGTGAGACACGTTAGAGAGCTGTTGAAATACAGTGGCGCAAACTCGTACCAGTTGCGATAAGATCATCGACTACAACAACAGTCTGGCCCGGCTGTATAGCATCTGCTTGCATCTCGAAGGAGTCCTGTCATACATTGGTTTAGTAGTAGAAATGGATGAGAGTTTCAAAAAGACCGACAGTTCCATATTCCTTCTCGTATGTTGCAG
The DNA here is from genome assembly GCA_029320655.1 of Mycena floridula. NCBI lineage: Eukaryota > Fungi > Basidiomycota > Agaricomycetes > Agaricales > Mycenaceae > Mycena > Mycena floridula. The sequence continues at coordinate 89,272 of JARIHS010000117.1, forward strand.
AGACGCACCGGCCAGGCAATTTACCGGCTTTTCGGACTGGCACGAAAGCAGCTCCCAGTCTGAGCGCGATTATTGGACCTAGCAAGAATCCTCGGGCATCCAAGCCAACGATGACATCTATCTTGCCCGAGGGAGCTTTGGAAACGGTTTCCGACGTCAGATGGTGCACGAAATGAGTTATCAGAGTCTCAAAAGCCACTGGATTGCGGAGAATGGGAAAAAAATCAAGAAAGACTATGCCCTGCGATTCCTGAACAATGCTTTCAAGGCTGGATGGAACTATTTTACCTTCTTAGGAAAGTCAGAATGAGGATGGAGATGACTCTTGATCAACGCGATGTCGGCCATGGTCGTCGCGGTTCAGAGGGACGTGTCACGCTTCAAAAGCAGCCAGAAGAAAAATTTCACCGGCAAAATCCATGGCGCCGGTCATATTCATATATTTCATGGCATAAGAAATGATCGATGAAACCAGATGTATGTATACGCGAGTAATATCTACACCGACTCGAGAACTTCAGGCTCCTTGAATTCCTTCGCGACCCGTGTCCCTGTCTCCTGCAAGAAGATGTCAGAGAAAGCTCAGCGAAAAGGAATGGTAAACGTACATCTGTCGACTCCCCGTGAAGTTCCAGCAATTTGGAGACATCGAATTTCGGTGCCTTTAGGATTTTCGCCTTGCGGACGTAAACATTCTGGAGAGGGTAGATGCTTCGCGAAGCCTTTTCGATTTCTCGACCAATAGCTTCGGGAACAAACTTTTGGACGAGCTCCTTCAAGTCACAGCTCGTCGCTTCTCTTGTCATTATTTCAAACATTTTCTTCCTAATCTCCCGAATCTGACTCGTCTGGGCATAGGTCGTCTTACGGACCTGTGTTGGGCGTCGCTTGGTGAAACCAATCGCGAAGAGACGGAGAAGGTAGCCGTCGGTCGTTTTCACGTCGACGTGGGCTTCGATGAGGGTTTGCCATTTACGGACGAGAGAGCGGAGCTTGTCGGAGGTGAAGTCCATTCCATGGAAATTTGTTAGGCAGTTTTTGCCCTGGATTTCATCCACTCGTAGCTTGATTTTGCGGAAGTTCGAGTCCTCATGATCGGCATTGAGGTCTCCCAGCGACAATTCTACGATACGACCCTTGAGCGAGTCGTTGGCATTTTCTACAAGGATGATTAGGATATAGTGGCTGGCAGACCAAGAGGTGTACGCACTCAGGCCCTGCGACCGGTTAACAAGAGTCTTGCCAATGCTGCGTTTCTCGAAAATTGAAGGCGCCTTGATATCATACCAGTCTGAGATGACATTGAGTTACTAGATGCAGAAGACAGCAACCACAAGACAGACCTTTGCGCGACAAGGCATCCACTACCTTTTTCTTGATGCCCTTCTTGCCCTTGGAAAGGCGCTTGTTCTGCGAGTCAAGGCGGTCAGCAGTGCAGGAGAAGGTGAACAAGATGACAGACTTTTCCTACGGCCATGGTGGATTAAAGTGCGACGAGGAAAGTCGGCACTGGAAGTAGGTTTTGGGTTGTGAGGGTTAGATGACTAAGCGACAACTAGCCAGTTGGGCAGCGGAAAATGAATACTTCGGAATTATCCGACAGCTCAGCGGTCCGCTGTTCTCCGCTTCTCTTGTGCTCAACTTCATCGATGAATCTTACCAGACCCGATTTCGACATGGCCTGCAAAGGGTTGCTTGCGAAATACGCGTCGTATTCACCAGATTCTCTCTCACTCAGACTATTCAAGAAATGGGCTTGGCATGAGCACCCTGTGCGCCATTTCCGTCGATGGCTTCGATAACAATGCTCAGCGGTTGTCAGTCTCTCTCAGGATTCGGCTTCATGTCCCGTACAAATCAGATTCACCGTCGTGCACGTCCAAAATCTCCACAACAACTGGAGGAACCTGATCTAGAGCAAGATGATGATACAACTGTAGCCGCATTGCAAGACTACGAATATCTAACCTGCCAGCAATATGTCGTGTATTCCGCGACATTCCAGGTCCCGGCCTTTTATTTCACTATCCATGATTCCAGTATGTGGATTTCCTTGTTCTCCCGATGTCTCAAACAACATGTATGTGTAGATGGAAGCCCACTATCTCTGACCGATCTTGTTCTGACCTCCTTGTTCCATCCATTTGCTTTCCAAGGAACAGAATTAAGCTCTTTTGCAGTAACACTGCCAAGTTCAGCTTTCCCTCTGTTGTCCCAGGGTGAGCATCCGACCCTTGGTACTCCGAGTTGGTTCTTTCATCCCTGCGAAACGGCAAATTCGGTTGGAGAAATTATGGCTCAAGTCGAGGATAATAGTTGGACAGCTGAAGAGCGAGCGATTCGGTGGCTTGAAGCTTGGTTTATGATAGTTGGTAATATTGTGGACTTGAGAACATCCGACTAGCATTCCGTTGAATGTGATAAGCCAATTCAAGTCTTGCGCTTATTTATCGTACCACATCAACTCCGCACAATCGGATTTGTTAAATAAAAGGCCATGTTGCCATTGGCACGTTTTACCCGCTCTTTCTCTGTCTCTCATCGCAATATGGTTCGTCGAACAAAGTCACTGGCCCGTCAATTCAACTCACATTTGTGATTCCTACAGGTTCACGAAGCTGTCATCGTCGCTGCATCCCGAACTCCAGTCGGCTCGATTAATGGAGCCCTCAAGTCTTTCACTGCTACCCAGCTCGGTGCTGAAGCTCTCAAACATGCTCTTGCATCCAAGAACATTGATCCGACAGTCGTAGAGGAAGTCTACTTCGGCAATGTCGTCCAGGCTGGTGTCGGACAATCTCCGGCTCGTCAGGTTGCTCTGAAGGCTGGTCTCAGCGTGTCGTCTGACGCTACGACGATCAACAAGGTCTGCGCCAGTGGCATGAAATCTATCATGCTAGCCGCCCAGAGTATCCAGGCTGGTGCTAGATCTGTCGTAGCTGCAGGTGGTATGGAAAGCATGAGTAACGCGCCGTAAGTCGATTTTCCGTTTCTTTAGCCCAGTATTGACAAATAATTCAGTTTCTTGTTGCCCCGACAGAATCCCATGTTTGGTAAATTCACCACGACCGATTCGCTCGAGTTTGACGGTCTCTGGGACACATACAACAACCAAGCAATGGGAAACTGTGGAGAGTCTGCTGCTGAAAAGCACAATATATCTCGTCAATCCCAGGACGAACACTGCATAGAATCCTACAAACGTGCAGAAAGAGCATGGAAAGAGGGCGTCTTTGATGCTGAGATTGCGCCTCTGATCGTCAAGGGAAAGAAGGGCGACACCATCGTCAAGGAAGACGAAGAATACAAACGGGTAATCTACGAGAAAGTCCCCAGCTTGAAATCTGCCTTCAAACAAGGAGGCAGCATTACAGCCGCCAATTCGTCTCCCCTCAACGACGGTGCTTCTGCCCTCGTTCTCATGTCTGCTGAAAAGGCCAAAGAGCTCGGCCTGAAGCCACTTGCCAAAGTTATCTGTAAGCTGCTCATCTGGGTCGCCCATATTTCCTTATCTCACATTATTTCTGTTAGCCTTCGCCGATGCTGGTGTAGATCCCATTGATTTCCCGATTGCTCCCACTGTCGCATTACCAAAAGCTCTAGAGAAGGCCAATCTGACTGTTCAAGACATCTCTCTCTTTGAGATCAACGAAGCCTTTTCGGTTGTCGTTCGCATCGCTGAGCAAGTCTTGAGCATAGATCCAGCCAAAATCAACGTCAATGGGTCTGTCTCTTGATTGTCTTGGTTTTCGTCGCTCAATGTTTTCCGCAGAGGTGCCGTTGCGCTGGGACATGCCATTGGCAGCTCAGGCTCTCGCATCGTGGTCTCGCTGGTACATGCTCTAAAATCAGGTGAGTATGGCGCAGCTGGTGTCTGCAATGGAGTCAGTATCTTTCAGACCTATCCTGAGCGCGTGTTGACCTGTTTTATAGGGCGGAGCTGCATCGGCGATTGTTATCCAGAAGCTGTAATAATTAGACGTGTATGAATAATGTCCCGAAAGAAACGAAAACTTTTTTCCCAAAAAAAGCATTGCCACTGCGAGGAGAAGAAAAAACTTCGACTGGATGTTCGGCGTCTTACGTAACCCAAGCGGTTCTCTTTCTGGCCACACTTTGACGCCCTCCTGAGACTACACCTTTTAATCGGCCATGTCAGACCAAGAAGCTCCCTCCAACCAAGAAGAAGTGAAGACAGAGGATGCCAATTCCACGATCAACATCAAGGTGAGTGCCCAGTGCCACTGGCCCTTGAACCGCTGAACAAACCAACGTTATCTTTGATCTCAGGTCGTGAGTGCAGCTGGGGACGAAGTTTTTTTCAAGATAAAGCGCAGTACGAAGCTCAGCAAGCTTCAAGGCGCCTATGCCAGCAAGGTTGGCAAAGATGTTAGCAGCATCCGGTAAGTTCTGCCTACAACCAAGTCCAGCTGCCTTTGTCGCCATTCTACGCGCTATTCGTTCGATTTCAAGGCGCCATCTAATATCCTGGCCACAGATTCCTTTATGACGGTGTCCGAATAAGTGACGAGGACACGCCCTCCTCACTAGATATGGAAGACAACGGTGAGCTCTGTATTCATTCTTCGTTGTTCTCCATCTCTGACTCGGTTTGAACCAGATACAATTGATGTAATGGTGGAACGTGAGTGATCCCGCTTTATTCTCTTTAGAGCCTTTCCTCATTCCTTTCTTCAACAGAGGTTGGAGGATCATCGTGATCTTCAAAATACCTATATAACAGTTGAATTGTACTTTTTTTGTTCTCTATTATCGCTTTTCTATCCATCTTGCATTATTACTCGACTGTCCCAATTCTCTCAAGCGGTTTCTCAGATCATGATTCGAGAGACGACTCCTGCAACGCTCCAGTTCTTTCCTGGCTCTCGATGCATTTCACTGCTTCCAACTCTGATTGGGTGACTCCTGGCGTTGCAGCCAGCGTGACGGTCACGATGTCCACTCCTTCGGCACGACCACAACATCATTTTTGAGCTTTCTCTTGAGCTTGCTTGCAATGCCTCACTGGGAACATCCCGATGATCTCGTTGTAGGCGTTAAATCTGCTTGGCAAGGATTCAAGGAGGTCAGCAAATTTCCCTTCCGACGGCAATTATACTCAGACCAAGGCGCCTAGTTTGCATTGCGCGATAATGTCGTGGAAGTAGCCGTTGGACTGATGTAAATCATCCTTTTCCCATCTCTCCAGCATAACTGATTCATTCAGTGTCGCTAATGCCTTCACTGCCGTCGTGACCTCCATGGTCAGCGATGTGCTTCTACCGCCTCTGGCCCTTCTCCCGTTCATGAATCGCAACATTGAAGAGAAATTTGTCGTCTTGAGAGGCGGTATGTGCAAGACAGACCTGGATGCTTTCACTCGCATGACACCAGCGCAGGGCCACATTACAATCGGACCATCTTGACCGGATATAATACATTGCAGCAAGCTTCAGACGATGGTGCAGTCACTATGGCTTACGGGTGAGCTTTCTTGCTCTACTTTGTACGCGAGTTGACAATTTTTCTAGCCTTTTCATCATGCATCTAGTTCGCTTCTTCTTCATAGCCCTCACGCTCTACGCTGTGGCGCAGATATATTCTGCAGTTTCACATGAGAATATTATCAACAAGACGCAAAAATGTGTTTACTGTCGCAAACCTATTTCACTTTCGGTGAGCACTGTGTTGTATCGTCCCATCATCAGCTGACCGTTGGATAGGCGAAAAGGTGTGCATTCTGCACCAGCTGGCAAGATGGTCGGGATGACATTAAACCGAATAATCCGGCCGACAATACTGTAAACTAACCATGTCACAATCCATTCCGGTTTCCTTTTCCAACCTTGCTAGAGTGACAAGCTCCATCATGTTCACATGTCCATTGCTGCGCTTCCCAGCTATTTCTCCACCGTTTTCCGAAAAGGAAAGAATTCCAGCACACCTTGTTGGATAGCTTATCTCTTAACAAGATAAGAAGGGAGCAGGGTTTAAATACCTTCAGCCCGTCTGTCTGTTCCGACTATCATGGACTCTGAGGATAAGAAGCGCCCTTCGTCGCTCGACAAGCTCGATGACAAGGAAACTGAATTGAGTTCGTTCGAGCTGTCCAATGGAGATGCTGGTGTGTTATGCTCTCGCAAGTCGGAACAATCACATTGACCTGCCTTCTCAATAGCTCTGGAGCTCGTTGGCTTTCAGCGATCTGCAGAGTTCAGCGAAGAGTATAACAGGAAACTAAGGCGTAAATTGGTACAGTGCATCATAGCTCGTCCCGGTAGCTGTTCAATTTCTCCCAGGATTTGCTCATCCCGCCACTCTGTGCCGCGGTTTACTTCACCCAATTTCTTGACAAAACGTCTTTGAATTATGCGAGGTACTTGTCCTATCAGTGACTTGTCGGCAAGAAGCTGACCTTGCCCCGAGTATAATGGGATTGCCTATCACAGGACAGAATTATAATTTAGTTTCGATGGCATTTTACTTGGGATTCCTCGTTTGGGAGTTTCCCACAACGTATGCTGCCTTTGACTGCTTGCAATTTTCATCGCTGACTTGGACAGCTATCTTTCGCAAAAGACAAGGGTCGCTAAATATCTGGGTGCGAACATCGTCGTCTGGGTATGTTTGATCATCTTCGTGACCTGTCTGTCTCTCACTCATCTTGACAGGGCATAATTTTGATGCTTCACGCGGTGGGAACGTCTTTCAGTGCTTTTTTTGCCCTTCGCTTTCTGCTCGGTAGCTCTTACCTCCTTCTCGTATCTTCAACTCATGAAATGGACCTCAGGGATGTGTGAAAGCTGTGTGGCGCCGATTCTAATCCTTATTGTCAGGTAAAGTCTCATTTGAAGTACTTACAAGCCTTGAACTGATATCTCTTAGTATGTTTTACAAGGTAAAGCCTCGGTTCACGGACATAGAACCTTTGGGCTGATGACGAGCGCTGTTACAAAGAAAGACGAACAGGCCAGACGTATCTCTTGGTTCTATGTCATGAATGGAACTACTCAGATCTTTGGTGGCTTCGTCGCCTATGTGGGTTTGCTTCCTGGCATGTTGTTCCGCATTTTGACTATCAACAGGCCGTTTCTTTCTACGATGGTCGATTGTTGGCACCATATAAAATTATATATATTCTTCTAGGTAAGAGCCTTCATCGAAACTGTCGTGTTCTGATATCTCTTTGCAGGAGGCCTCGCTATCGTCGTTGGAGTCGCAGTTTTGATCTGGATGCCAGATTCCCCAGTAGGCCCTCAAGTCTTCCTGGTTGGTATGAATGTCTGATTCTCTAGGTCCATGCCCGCTTCCTTACTGCCGAGGAGCGCATCGCTGCTCTCGAACGCGTCAGAGATGACCAAGGCGGTACCGAGAACAAGAAGTTGAAAAAAGAGCAAGTTCTGGAAGCTGTCCAAGACATACGCACCTGGCTCGTTGTGCTTACCACGATGCTGAGTGAGAGGTCATTTTCACGGGTTGCGGCTCCGGGTTGTTGATTTCCTTCCAGCCAGTATTCCCAATGGTGGTCTGAGTAATTTCTCCAACCTCATCATCAAAAGCTTTGGTTATACGTGAGCTTCAAGTTTCGTTCTGTTGCTGTAGGAGTTCTAATGATCTTCAAGCTCGAAACAGACTCTGATCCTGTCCACGCCTGGCGGTGCGATAGCAGCCATCACTGTCCTTCTCTGCGGATGGTATTCAGACAAGAAGGTAAAGATCTATTCTGTGACTTCGGTCTATCATTGATCTCAGTAGAATGCGAGAATGACCCCAATTGTCTTTGCGCTCATACCCACAATTATTGGAGCCGGTGTGTCACAATGTCCTGGTCGTAAATTTATGCTTAGAATTGTCAGGCATGTTGATTGGTTTGAATGGTTCACCTCAAAAAGGAGCCCTGCTGTTCGGTACGCCTTTTCAACACGAATATTATCATTTCAAGGTCTAACGGGCAGCATCAAGCAACTTACTTGATTGGGACTTTCGGAAGTGCCCTATCCACGGTTTATGCATATAACGCGAGTAACACCAGTGGACACACCAAGAAGAGCACCATCAACGCGATGACCTTGGCTGCTTTCAGTGTTGGCAATATTGTCGGTACTGAGATCTTCCTGCCCAAGGATGCTCCATCGTACATTCCTGGAAAGATTGCTATCATGGTGCTTCTCACTGTTCAGCTTGGCCTTTCATTCCTTCTGCGCTGGGTGAATATCCGACTCAATAGACAGAAAGCGAAGCAGATTGCGGAAGAGAAAGCTCGACGAGGTTGGACAGACGAAGATGTACAGCGAGAAAGAGAACGACACGCTTTCCTAGACCTAACTGACAAGCAGTGAGTCTAAATCTATTTCCGTTAGACAAGACACTGAAAAGCTTCTCAGAAACATGTACTTTGTATACACCTTTTGAACTTGGAACTTGTAGTACTTAGTTTGCTGACATGATCAATGTCTCTTGGCAAATGCCATCCAGTCGAGAATTGCCTGCTGTTCCAAAGCTCGATAAATCCCAGTTTATTCAATCCTTTATTCAAGGACAAAAAGCTCACGCAGCTAATCATGCAGATGAAGGTCGTTCGGTAGTTCTCGCTTGGGACAAATCACCACAGAAACCCAAGCCAGTTTCTGTTGTCGTTGGCTTTGGAACGCCAGTTCTGAAGCCTCGTGTTCCCAATCCCAATGTCAATGTCTCAGAGAAATCAAGCCCAGTAATAGAGAAGAAGACGGCTGTAAATAAGAAACGGGCTCACAAACCTTCATCGGACAATGAACAAGCTGAACGTAAGTAACACGATCCCTGTTGCTGATCTTATTGACCATTTCTCGAAGGACTTGCGGAGCGACGCGAGCGAAAGAGATCTAAGAAGGCGATAGTCCGACCAGAGTCCCCAAAGCAAGTGCCCGAAAAGCGGAAGAAACCTAAGCTCCCTACAGGTCTCGCCCTTATGTACGGATTCTCAGCAACAAATATCGGTAAGAATCGTATCACAGTACGTGTAATAGTGCCCTTTCAAGACCACACTCAAGACTTGTACAGATGAACTCTTTGCCAAAGATTGGGGTATTCACCAAAGGCAAAGCTTCAGCAAAAGCGCAAGTCTCAGAGAAGAAAAAGTCTACTGTGAATCGTCAGACCTTTTCCCTTTGATTTCATCGCTCAAAACTGACACCGATCAGGGCGAGAATCTGCTGTTTATTTCTCTGAAGCCGGCTTTCTCAACAAGAAACGGTCTCCCACCGCTGTGCCATCGTCATCTGTTTCCACCTCCGACTCCGAGATCCCTCTTCTAGCAAAAAATGATGATTCCGATCCTCCAGCCCGCAAAGGCACGAAGCCAAAGATAAAACAGCCTGTCCCTGAACCTGAGAAGGAAGAATCCGAAATATGGGACATTGAAAAGTCAGATTATGTTCTACCCTCCGAGCCGCCTGCGGAATCCATTGTTACTCAATGTATCGATACTCGCAAACTCCCCTGGGCGCAGGAGAGTGTTTGCAAATCTCAACTAGAACCGTCCAGTCCTTCCATTGGTCCTTCTCAATCCGCTTCCCAGTATCGTCTTGTTCCCCAGATTCCGCCCAAATACTTCTCGACACAAAATGAGCCTGTTGAGGAAAACATGGCCACTGCAGCCCTTCCTTCTTCTCCTTCCCACAGATCAATCATTCCGGATTCACCGACTTCTCCTCAAGAAGACCTAGCTCCTCCCGAATTCTTACATCCATTATCAACCGTCATATCCCAAGCTTGGCTACCTTCACCTTTCTACACGAAACACCCAGAAACATTCGACATTGCCATATCCAACATGGACCTAGATTTCCAGCTCGAGAGCTACGATCTAGAGTATCCAAACTCGAGCTCTATCATGGAGACATATGTCCCTTGGGCAGAGCCAATGCAGCCAGAGTCCTTGCCATCACATTCCGAAATGCCAACATATTTCGAACCCTTTCCGGGAGCCTCTGATCTCTTTCATGACGCTGTCAACGACGACGACTGGGCTGCGCAGCTTTCTGAAGCCTGCTACGATGACTGTCGCATGGTCGAGTCATGTTTCTTAGATGAAAGCAATCCGCTGGACATTTACAGTGATTCCCCAGACGGAGATGATGGTGATTGGGTTGAGCCTAGCGAGCTCGAGATGTGGAATGACTTTGGACAGCAATGGGAATGTGACGAATTCCGACCTATCACGACTGAAAGTCTGATGAGCGTCGAATCGGAGTCGGACGATGCAAGTCGATTCATCCAGGGCCGGGAATTACTCAGAGGGCTATCACAAAACCCACAGTGGACGCTTTCGTCTGCGGAGGTCGATGTCGCGAAAAACCTCAAAGGCCACTGGTACCCTCAACGACTATAGAATATAAGCTATTGTAAAATAATTTGGAAATGTCGATTTTTTTTAAAGAGAAGGTTCTGGAATTCGCGACGTCACGTGCCGTCGGCACGGCCATCGTAATAATACAATTCAATCTCCGCTGCCATTTTCTCAGAGTCCCATCATCCCTCACCCTGCTGTGGCAGAAATCACGAAATATCAGCAACATTGGCAGATGAGCCATAAAGAGAACAACGGGATGGGTACCACTGTCAATCTTTCGCTGTCAATGGTGTGATGTTTTCTTACCCCTTTACAGACATCCAACGTCAAGGATGAGCCTGAAGAGCCCAAAATTCTTCAAGCATCCTTTTCCCTCAACAGAATCGGCTCCATGAAATCCGAGAAAAATGATACAGCCTGTATTGTGAGTTTTACCGCGCGATTTTTTGTTGCCGACGCGTCTGACGCGCATCAGAGCGATCTTCCAGGCGCGTCATATGCTGTCGCGTCTGGGTCTACCGCAACTTCTGCCGACGTCGACTTTGAAATGGAAAATCTCCCTGAATCCAACACGCTGTATACAGAATATACCGACATAGAACAAATCGCCTATACTCCGGAAAATGCATTCAAGGCCGCTTTGGGCATGGTTCAAGCAATTCAAAAAGGCGTGAGCACTGTCAAACTCGGTAGCAAATTGCGAGAGGAGGTCTGGGGCAGAGAGCTAGAAAGGTAGGTCATCAACTCAACCAGTTGTGCTCCTTTGACATCCGGTTTTTTTTCTTTTTCAAAGTCTTTCGAGTGAAACGACTCCGAAATTACTTATCGCTCTGTGCGGTGCTACAGGTGCCGGCAAGAGTTCAGCTATGAATGCACTTCTGGTGACGCTGGTTTTTCTGATTTGGATCTGACCTCTGGACTTACTACCTTATTTTTCCAGGATGACAACATTGTTCCTACAAGTGGAATGCGTGCATGCACGGCAACCGTAACCTCCATCTCATATCATGAGAAGAAATCAATCGACGCAAGTATCGAGTTTTTGACTGAGAATGAGTGGGCTGCCGAATTAAGGGTCTTGAAGGGAGACTTGGTCGATGATGATGGCAATATCAAACGCGCCACAGATATGAAGTCGGATGCAGGCGTCGCTTGGGCAAAGGTGAGTTGATATCCTTGTCAGAGGTACGATGCTCATGGTTCATAGGTCCACGCAGTGTATCCCAAGCTCACTCACGACGACCTGGTCAAGATGACCGCTGAAGAGATCATCGCTCAAGATCCTAACATCGCCAAATTCTTGTCAGGCAAACCAGTCTCGATCTCTGCCAAGAACTCGGAGTCCTTTGCTAAAGAAATTGCCAAGTATATCGATTCCAAGGATCGCAAGAAGAAGAAGAAATCCGACTCTGAAGAGCAGCCGAAAGAGAAAGGTGCCGGCCAAAGTCTGATGGACAAAGTCCGGGCAGCGGCTGGTGGTGGCAAGAAGGTAGAGAAGAAGAAAAAGGCCGACGACACAGAAGCCCCAGCCTTATGGCCGTTGATCAAAGTAGGTCGTCTTTGAAGTTCATCCAACATTTACTGAACGAATAGGTCGTCAAAATTAAATGCAATTCAGCGACTTTATCCACCGGAGCTGTGCTTGTCGATTTGCCAGGTACTGCCGACAGCAATGCTGCCAGGAGCAGTATCGCCAAGGCTTATATGAAGGTACGATTACTCTAGCTCGCTTTGTTCGATGCTCAACCTGGTTCCCAGCAATGCCAATGTCAGTCTTTTCCTGCCTTATGCGAATCCCAGACTTACTTTCGTCCTAGGTATCTGGATATGTTCAAACATCACTCGGGCCGTCGATGATAAAGCCGCTCGGGACCTTCTTGGAGAGGCCTTCAAGGTTCAACTTCTTATGGGTATGTTTTTTTTTTGGCGGTCTCCATTTGTTCAATTCTTCTTAGATGGGTCTTACGATGCACATACCATCACCTTCGTTGGTGAGTCGATCTCGTTCGCCCTGTTTATTGCAATCTAACTGGGGCAACCTCAAGCTACCAAGACCGACGATATAAGCGCGTCCGAGGTGAGAGGGTCTCAAAAAATGATAAAGACCCTAATATCTATATTTAGGTTATTTCCGCCTTGGGACTTGGTGACGATGAGACCCTTGAGGAATTGCAAGACGAGCTGGATGCTGCCGCCTCGTCGACTAAGGAGCAGAAGAAGGTTAAAGCCGCCGAAGAAAGAACTATCAAACGTATGTATCGACTGTATCGTTCTGTCTGTTATTCACCATTTCCAGAACTTGACAAGGATATCAAAGGACTCAGGGCCCAAATTGAGGACCACGAGGAGCACTTGGAAGCTCTGAGAAATGACGAACCCTTTGTCTCGAAGTTGGCAAAGAAGGAGAAGACCGAGACCAAGAAACGAAAGAACAAACGAAGCGGTCGTACCGGGTCCTCGAAAAGACAGCGCAGCAGTCCTGTAGACAGCGATACCGAGGATCATGATGAGGACGAGATCGACTCCGACGACTCTGATGATGCTGAGTCCAACAAGAGTGACGAGTCCGGTGATGAATCCGATGACGGTGGAAGTCAAACAGGGGACGAAGATGAAGAAGAAGAAGAAGAAGAGGAGGAGTTTACGCCGCAATCACTCAAAGCCAAGATTGCCGACTTAAAATCCACCCTCAAAGATGTTAGAGCGAACAAGGCAGAAGCGCAAACGAAGAAAAAGGAAGCTTCCGAGGCACTTGCGAGTTTGCGTAAGACGACGGAAAAATTGCAGCGGGCCAAGAATGGGTATTGCGCGATGAAGCGCTCAGGTGAGCTTCTGTCTGTTCTGCAATGTATTTGTACTGACGCGCTCATCAGAGTTTTCGAAGGAAGTTCTTCGTGAGGACTTTCGCACTGGCCTCAAGGTTTGTCTCGTCTTTGGCTGACCTGAATTCTTATTGATCCACACAAAAGACTTTGGACGATTCTGCTTCCGAGGAGCGCGATCCAGACAACTTCAACCCTGCCACCGATATTCGCGATTACGAAGCTATCAATCTCCCTGTTCATTGTGTATCAGCAAGAGATTATGTGAGGCTGAAGGGCCAAATCAAATCAGACGGACCGCCGAGTTGTTTCACAGATGTGGAAGACACTGGAGTGCCTCAATTGCAAAAATGGGTCCACGAGTTGACACAAGCATCCAGAGGGCGAAGTGCTAAAGTCAGCTGTGCTCTTTCTGGTCGATTCTCGGACTAATATGTTCGCAGCAACTTTTGGCACGACTCCAAACCTTCAGCCAGAGCGTCACCTCGGCCTTAACCGGAATCAACGGCGTAACTCCCCAAGACAGAAATACTCTTCGGGATCGCTGGGAGTCCAAGACTGCCGATGCTGCTGCTGCTGAACCAGTAGATGAATGGGAAGGATTTGATTGGAAGGGCATTCTTGAACGAGGTGCATCCCTTTATACAATGAAATCGGAGGACAAGGTCGACGCCTATGGGATCTTGCGAGGCATAAGCCCAGAATTGGCCAAGGCAAGCTATTTTAAGCGATGCTTTGACATGGCGCTGACAGGATACAGGCCTTTACAGAGATTGTCGACAGCAGGACCGAAGAGATCAAGACTATATTCCGGTCTGGCCTAGAAGACAAGTGTCGTGAAGGAGCATTGAAGGCCGCCGATAATGCCTTGGCCGTCAGTGACGATTTCCAAACGGTCTGTCATACTTCAGATCATCTTACTGCGACTGACAGCTTTCTTAGATGCACTGGAGCACTTATCGTGCCACACTTCGCCGTCATGGAAGTTGGAGAAGAAACCTGAACGTGGAGCTGGTTGCTCCTCTAACGCGTCACATTGCCTCAACCTGGTCAGGGCTCTTCTCGCAGAATCTCTTCGCTGCTTTGGAGACCTCCATTGTGAAGGCCATCAACAAACTTGTCGAGGAAGTTCAAGACACCGCTGCAATTGGCCTGAAGGACAGGGTTCGACAACAGGGCGAGCTCTGTCTCCAAGAAGCTACCGTCTCCTTGAAAGTTTCCATGGATCTCGTCCGAGATCGACTGACGGAGCAACAGAAGGATATCTCTAGGTCTTTGGCGCCACACGTCGAAACCTCCTTGACAGACAGTTATGACCTCGCCATGCAAGAAAGAGGGCCGGGTTCTGTTGCGCGACAGAAAGTCAGTTGAAATCTTCAATTGACTGCTACCATGGTTGACCACAAAATACAGGCTGTCTTTACACGAGAACTCAAGGAGGTGAAAGACACCATGTTTGATGATGGTTCTGAAGTTGTCCTGTTGAAGCTCGATGAAGCCGTTAGCTGCGTCGCTTCAGCCCTGGATGAGAATCTTGGTTTATTGGCTCAAAAGGTATGGAATGGTATTGACCAGATTGAGGAGACCAACGCTAATCTCGTCGCTACAGGTCGAAGTCAATCTAGCTGTTTTGTGGGAAGAAGGCGCAGTCGACGACCCTGTCCAAGCAAAAGCCAGACAGAGATTGCTGGAAGAGACGAAGAAGGTTCAAGCACAAACGACACTTTGGACCGACGCTGCGCTAGCCAGCGAGGCAGCCGCAAGTTTCACCACTTTCGACGAAGATGTTGTGATGACTTAGAACCAAAGGTCAACGACCCTTTTTTATGCCTACCTTACTGTTAGCCCCCGATATTGTATGATACCGCTGTTTTGTATAGTCTTGATGACATCCAATTGTTCATTTTTGATACATGAGTGACATAGGTATTGCAATGGTCATAAGGGCGTTAGAGCTTTTGATTCAAACCCTGCAGAAAGGTCAAATGCGTCGGAGAACACGAGGAAAAGAAACATACGTGTAAATTGGTCTGCCATGTCGATCGACATCTTGTCCTGTAACAGCGTCTGTATATCTCCTTCTCCTGGAGCGACCAAGGAAACCCCAAGAGCTATTTCGCGACTTTCTGGTGTAATGGCCGAAGCCAAAGAAGCGTTTAAGACGTTCGCCAAAGGTGAGATGATGATGATGCACGCTCCCGGAAGTCGTCTGAACAATATTCAGAAAAAGAAAAGAAAAGAAACGAAGAAACCAACATAGACGACTTCTGGGCTCGAATGGTGATGGTGCCTGTGTGATCTAGTCTCATAAAAACAGTGTCCAAGAAATATCAAGATGGTCGAATTACCTGTGACTGCGGTGGCTGCGATGGGAGCGGTGAGTGGGCACAATAACTACTGCAGGTTGTTCAGTAGGCTGGGCATAGTAGCCACCGCTTGAAGAAGCAGCATATGGGGTAGGAGCATATACAACGGGCTGGTGATGATGATGAGATCCTGCAGAAGGATAGTAGCTCATGGTGAAAGGCAAGTGGATCTCCGGCCATGAGGCGGCAGGTTGAACTGGAACAATCTTATCTTATCGGCTACAATGATACAGAATTATCTCAAAGTACATTTTTTCTACTCCATGTCTTGGAAATCTCCCTCGTCCAGATCCCGCGGCTGTCGATCGTGAGTGGTGAATAGACGGAAGCAAATTCAACTTACCTCTTTTGGTTCCTCATCCTCTCCATACTGCATGGTGTAGTCGATATGACTTATCACAGTCTCAATCGAGTCGGGGGACGTCAAATCAAGAGGCAAGAATGAAACCAGAGGGTGGTCTTCGATCTAGTGGCCATGAGAAAGAGTAGGGCCGAATTAAAAAACGTACGAGCTGAACCAACGCTTGGTTCAAGGCGTGAAATTGTGGATTCTGGCTAGGTTCTTGACCGAGCGGAGTCGCAAGTAGCAGCGGATCTGGGTCCAGATATCTGGAGACAACTTAGAGAGACACAATTGGCTGGATGCTGGCTTACCTAGCTATATTTTTTCGAGCCCTGAACCCATTCCTTGCACCGGTTGTGGCGTTTTCTGCATTTGTCGTGACGAGATCCATCTTGGACATGATGTTTATCCATGGAATTTCAAGATTGACCATGGCAGACATTGCGGACAGAACCCCGCTAAAGAACTTGTACTTGTCCTCCATAAATTGGGACTCTATGAGATATACCGCACAAGTTCTGATGCCGAGTCTCTGTAGATTCTGCACCAGTGTTGGCAAAAATGGATGATGAGTGTAGAGCTCGATTTGGCCTGGAAATGCTCAGTGGTGAGGCAGAAGAGGTATTAGACAACTAGCCTGGACAGTCGAATATTAGATAGTCGTCCTCATAACCACCCAATTCCTCTTCTAGCCAGTCCATGTTTTGCAGCAGATATCTGAGCGAAATGCTGAGTTTAAGCCAAGTGGTCCAATTGCAGCACTCACTCACTCGAAGCAATATACTAATCCACCATTGGGTCCATAGCCCAGTTCGCTCATAACATCCTCGAGACTGATAAGCTCCTTGATGTCAATAACTGGCTCAGACTCGAAACTGGTTGACGATGCAGCGGGATCGAGGTTGACGAGATGACCGGTACGTTTTGAAGCACTGAGATGATTGAGAAAAGAGCCGGAAAAGGTCGATTTACCAGCTCCAGCCGGACCTGTAACGAGCACAGCGTACCGCATGAGGAAAAAGCAGACTTGCAAGCTGACATAAACAACAACTCCTTGACTCAATGACCTTGCCACCCATTAATCCAAGCAAAACGGCCGCTGGCATTGCGATTGACCCCCAAACTCTTGAGCGTGTCATTCCAGAATCAAAGCGACCTGATGGGACGTATGTTCATTCAATATTTTGTTCTCTTGAGCCAAAGGTCTCATCGTTATGGGCAGTGTTCGCAAGCAGATAAAGATCCGACCTGGATTCACGCCCCAGGAAGATGTCAGTCGCTTTCGTGGCTCGAGACAAGCTCAAATGGACTCTAATGCTCTTCCAAAAGGGCACATAATTGGCTGGGCGCCGCCGCCAAAGTCCTCTGTCCCAGACTCTTCCACGAAACCTCTGAGCAAAAGCGCCAAGAAGAATGCCAAGCGGAAGGAGAAGAGAGATGAAAAGCCAAAGGTGGAAGCCGTACAGGAGAACTGGGAGGACGATGCAGAGGAACCTTCAACAAAGCCTCAAACTGTGGCACAGGAGACTACCACGAGCGAATTAGAATCCAAGTTAGAGAATCTGAAAGTGGCATGAAGGGCATTAATGGGGCTGTAAGTTATGGTACAAAGGTGTTACAATGTAGATTTATATTTTATGTCTCCCATTCTAGTTTTTCCTGGACAACAGGTCGTGGGGGTGGTACAGACTGGGATTTTGGTGGTACAAGCTGGGATTTCGGTCGAAGCTCCATACCCAAAATAATGACGCCCAAGAATGCAAACAAACTCACTTTGGTCCGGTCAGCGATAGTCGAGAGAAATTGACGAAACACTCACTAACAGCTCGCCTCATATTGTCCCACTTGACCTCTTCAACATCTGTCCGAAGATCGCTAATGTTCACAATAGCCTTGTTTAACAATTCCTGCAGCGGCGGTCAGTCGAAGTAGACCTGGATCGGATCAAGTGCACAAGACCAACTTCGATGGAAATGTCTTGACGCTGAATCTCCTCCTTTGCTTCAGCCTTTCGACTGTCGAGTTCTATTTGTATCTCGTGTTTGAGGGTCGCAACGTCTTCCTTCATCTTGACATCCAGTTTGTCTACCTCACGACGAACTGCAAGCGTAGCAGCCCGAATGGCAGCAGAGTCATTCTTGGTAGACATTGTCAGCTCTGCCTTGAGCTCAGAGAGAGCAGCACGGAACAAATATGCTTGCTGTTGAACCTTTAGTGGGATTTCAAGGAATAGAAGCATGCATACATTGTCCAAATCCTTGACAGTGAGACCTTCTCTTCGAACCCTGCCAATCCGGTCTACCAATAATGCTCTTGTTGCACGCATCAGACTGCGTGCTGTTGGGGTCGGGAATGTTTTCTCGAGAGCAGTGAAAAAAGCATGGGTATGGAATGGCGGCGAAATGTAAGATTCTGGAGAAGGGGAATTCCTTGACGAAGGAAGGACATATCTTGGGGAAACTGGATCTGAACCAGCATTGTTATTTGGCTTTGAAAGGACCAGCGACTTGGTCGAAATGGCGCGAGACCGCGCCAATGACCGCAGAATCATGCACGATGTTGCGCTTGTGAGACGGTGACCATGTGACCTTCCGAAGACTCTCACTGGATGCTCAAAGTGTGGAAGGAGAAATGGATCCAGCAGGAGGCCAGAGAACCTGAATCTGATAAGGCTGGTACATAACATCTACTTCAAGTTCTTCTTTAACTTGCTCACCCTTCCTGTAGACCCAGTCACCATAATTATCCTGTACGACTGTCCGAGTCCATCTGCATCCGTCGAACACAACAACCTCTTGTATAAACTCCATGCTCTGGACGAATCTGAAAGCTCCTCGAAATACTTTCTTCATTCTCGTCACGTCTTCCTCCAGCTTGGTCCTTGCGCTTCAGACCTTGTCTGGCGCCGCGCTTTGAAAGACATCGAAGCTGTCGTCCCACCCTGGTTTGAGCCGGACGATGAACCAAGCTCCCACATTATTGTATCCCGAATCAGAGATACAGTCAAGAATTGGGATTTCACTATGCCCAACTTGGATTCAAGTTCGCCTCGCTGCAATGTCAGCCCCAAATTTCTACAGCTCTTCAATGTCCTCAAGTCCTGCGAGCCTCATGGCGAGCGCTTTCGTGGGATAATATTCGGTACAATTCGTCGTCTAGTGGAGGGCTCTTGGCTCATGGCATCCAGTTCACAGACGATGTGTAGCATTCGCTCTAACGGAGCTCATAAGGACATTGACTGAACCACTTGGCTTTATTCGCCCGCAAACTTTGGTTGCGACGGGCGCTGTGAACCAGGTTTGCAAATTTCAGCGATCAGTTGTCTGATAATTAATCTCTTTGTAAAGGAAGAGATTTTGCGTAACTTTTCCACTGGAGCTCACAATCTGCTGGTAGCTACAAAATCCGCCGAAGACCTAGAGATACCTACTGCTCACATCGTGATATGGTGAGTTGTTTCAAAGTCGAGAAACCACTCTCATCCTTGCCAGCTTTGACTTGTTTGACGGCGATATCTCGCGGGCCTATGTTCAATCTTGTGCTCGAGGATCCGATGCTCATGTTGTATACATGGTACAAAAGGGAGACTTTAACCAGCGAAGTCTCGTAGATCCTGCGGGACTCGACTTTGAGTTGCAAACTTGGCTTGCCAGCACCCGGACCAAATGGACCGTACCACCTGCCTCCTTCCGACTGTCTTCGACATTATACAGGTCAGACAGCGAAGACGACGAAGACGACGATGAAGGCGATTTCATTTTGGATCCGACGACTGGCGGGCGAATATATCCACATGATGCGTCTGGTGTACTACTTCGCTTTGCCTCCTGCGCTCGACTTGATCCTAGTGACAACCGTCCGCTGTTCACATACAATGAACAACAGGGAGATTCAGAGCGACCGCAGACCTATGTTTGCACGATCAACCTCCCTGGAACAGTTGTCGATGGTCTTCAAGCTTGCTCCTCTGTTTCAGCTGCTCTTTCTCGACGATCAACTTGCTATCAGGCCTGTTCCAAGCTCATGAACACAGGATACCTTGATCCTGAACATTTCTTCCTGCCTCGAATACCGAAAGCTCTGGACGAGCGTCTACTTCCTCCATTGAGCGATAAACTTCCTGGGACCCGCTGCTATTCCAAAAAGGTGCCAGAGTTTTGGACTCACTGTGAAACTGTTGGGACTTCGACACCTCTTCTCCTTTATCCTACTGTGCTTTCAGCCGAATGCGGTACCCTGGACTTGGCTTATGCTCCTATTGTCATTCTGACTCGAACACCGCTTCCTCGACTCTCCTCATTCAAAGTCTTTCTCCTCGCCGGTGTTGAAGGAACAATATCTTTCAGCAGAGGCCAGGCCTTTGAGCTTGACTCTGCCCAGCTTGAATCCTTGTCTTCTTACACACTTCGTATATGTCGTGCAATTTCGAACAAGGCCTTTACTTGTTCGACATGTGACATGGAATTTTTCCTTGCACCATTGGGAGCTTCTTGGACTCCGCCCAAAAATGACATTCCGTTAATGAACGTAGTCGACAGTATCCATTGGGAGCTGGTGACTCTTGCTTGTCAAAAGTGGGCGGTGCCATTGAAGTTTGGAGATGCTGCCGAGGTCCAAACGGGAATTCGGGACGCCGTAATCCAGGATAGATCCTCTGAATTCACGAGACACTTCATCGTAACAGAGGTCAGGTCAGACTTGACTCCTTTGAGCAAACCGGAAGATAGCACGGTACGTAAAATCCGATTTTCTTCATTCAGGCTGCTTGACACAACAGATAACAGCGTGAGGCAGAGTACGAGAACTTGCTTGATTATTGCAAAAACCGTCAAAAAGGCTTCGGAGGCTTGCAAGACTACAAACAAGCCATTGTTAAGGTCGTTCAACTTCAGACGACCGTCGACCCGCTTAATCCGGCATCACGATCCCCAGGGAGCGTCCGTAAGACGGGAGCTAGATGTTAGTAGTACTTGTAAGGTTTGTCCTTGGTTTCGCCTTTGCTAATCAGGATACAAACAGATTTAATTCCAGAGCTATGCAGCAAAAGTACCATCCCTGCCAGGCAAGTTCCGGTCTGTTTCAATGAGATCCGAATTAACGCTGAACCAGTACTTTCCGTACCTCTATGCTGTTGCCATCTTGTTTCAAGAGAATTGACGAGTTGCTGCTCGTAAAGGAGCTAAATGCAAAGCTTTTGAACCATGCCGTTTCTGAACAATATCTACATATAGCTCTCTCGCCTCCTTCTGCTGGAATAGAGTATGACTACGAGCGTCTGGAGATCCTAGGTGAGTAGATTGAAAATATTCCGGGCGAGTCGCTTAATTTATCGCCAGGCGACGCATTTTTGAAATATCTTTCCTCGATTTATGTCTTCACTGACGTTCCGACGCACCAAAAAGGAGCGTTGCATATGGCAAGGCAACAGATCATCAATGACAAGACACTCTTCCTTTGTGGCACCTCTGTCGAACTGGGATCTTGGATCCAAGCTCGACAGTTTTCCAACAAGGGTTGGTGTCCCCGGAATTTTTCCATTGACCGCCCAAGCCAGGACTTTCAACGTGATGAAGCTGCGGTCAAGGAGACCAACAGTCAGTCCGATTCAAGCCGTAGTACTCCTTCATCTGTGATCGAACTCGAGCCACCTCGACAATGGCTGGGAGACAAGGTAGGTCTGATTGTTTCCGCGTATGTCCAGGTCCCCGATATTTTTGACAGGCTATCGCCGATGTCGTAGAGTCGGTCATTGGAGCTGCTTTCGTTACAGGCGGGCAAGAGAGGGCTCTCAGTGTTACCAAATCGCTCAACATCTCTCTCCCTAATGTTGCTCAATTTTCAGACTTTGGCATCAAATCCGCGACATTCGCACACAAGATCGCAGCGGAATTGGAGCCGGGATCTCTTGCAGCGGTAGAAGACATCATTGGATATAGATTCAGGCGACCGCAGATATTGGCCGAAGCCTTGGTGAGTCCTACGATAACGGATGCCATCTGCCAATCTCTTTGACATTCTGATCTTCTCTAGACTCATGCTTCGAAAAAATACTCCACAGATTTCCAGTCTTTTTTTGAGAAACTCGAGTTCATAGGCAACGCTATCCTGGAATTCAGTGAGGTTCATGCTACTCTGCATCTATCTCGAGCTAAAATATATCAGTGGTGGTGCAGCATATATTCAACCAGCACCCAGATCTCCCTCCTGGCGGAATGACTATGCTTAAGGCGAGCTAATGTCTATCACGAGGTTAACTGACTGATAAAAGTCCAGGGGGGCATGGTTTCCAACGCTGCCCTTGGTGCTATTTGCGCTGACTCTGGCCTTGCGGTCCATCTAGCTTTACCAGACTGGCCCGAGCAGTCAGACGCCGTCCGAGAATATGTCGCAACCCTAGAGGAAAAGAAAAAGGCCGAAGTCAGGAAGGACGTCCCTGCTCAGTACTGGAATGATATCGAGCCTCTAAAGCCGTTGTCTTCCCTTCTGGAGTCAATTTTCGGGGCCCTTTTCCTCGACGATGACTGTGGCGTCGTCGGGGTCCAAAAATTCTTCGACAAAATTCTCAAACCATTTCTCGACCACCATGTCACACTCAAAAATATTTCTCGCCATCCCAACAAAATTCTTGGTGAGCTACTTCAATCGAAAGGATGCCACCAATTGGAGATTGTGAAGGAAGAAAAGAAATACACTGTCAACTGCCTTGGTGAGTGCAGCGCCGCTAGAAATCTCGCTTGTTTCACCAGGATATCCCAGTCCTCGTCCACGATATCGTACTGGCCAGTTCGATTGGTGCGACAGCCGAGTCTGCGGTACGGAATGCGTCTTTTCACGCTCTCGATGCCCTTGCGGGAGATCCAGGATTTCTGACGAAAACATGCGACTGTAGGACCCAAAGATAATATTGTTGAGCTGGTGTACGTCTATTGTAACTTCTAGTCGGTCTTCTAGGCTTCTAGGGGTCTACGGAAGAAAGCTGGGATCCTTCTGAGCGGGATGTTCTATGGCGGGGAGAATGCTCTATTCAGCAGCTGCGCCCTTGGACTTGTTCCTGCAGGTATCGTAAGAAGAGCAAAAAAGCAAAAGTCTCTATACGCACAATTGATAGAAACCTGCAATAAAGGGTATTGCGAATCCCAGGCCAACGTATGAGACTAATTTGGCGGCAAAGAACTAACATAGAATTAGATTTGTGGCTCCACGGAGGGAAAAACAAGTACAGCTCTGCTTTGCTGGTTTTTCGGTATAGCAAAGGGCAGATGCTGACGTGTGACAATGAGTCAGTGGTGGGAGAATTAGCAAGGCCAACATACGTGATAATCTGCACCTGAGCGAGCCAATGCAGAGGAATGGAATCCACGGGCGGGGGCAAGACGAGTGAAGGCCAACATGGTAAGAGTTTGCGATTTGTGACTGTGACGTGTCACCGTTCAATCCGACTACGTCGGCCACTGCGTCGGCGGTGGTGAACTTTCACGAACACGGAACAGCCAGAAGCCCTGTACAGTACCGGCCTGACCCCACTGTTAGCTCGTATTATGCTCTGGACAGGCCTGAGGACAAGGGAAAATCCCCGAAGAGGCTGCCATCGGGACTTGAAGGGCCGATATCCGACAGCTGGTCATGGTACTCGCTCGACTGTTCTCATTCACACCAACCATGGCTTCAATGGCTACTGTTACTATTGGTGCTCTCAACAAGACAATAAAAGTCCCGTATGTGGTGTGAATCTTCTTCGCCGCTTCATTCATTGCCAGTATTCGTCAGAACTGGCCTGTTCATTAACAATGAGTTTGTCAATTCCGTGGATTCTGGCGAGCTCATTGAATGCGTGGATCCGGCCACTGAGGAAATCATAGTCAAGTGAGTAGTTTCCGATAACACTGACCCCGATGCTCACCCATCTCAGAGTTCAATCTGCATCTCCCAAGGATATTGACCTGGCCGTCGCCGCAGCTCGTAAAGCGTTCAAGACAACCTGGGGACTGAACACCACTGGCTTTGAGAGATCTCGCTTGATAAACAAGCTGGCCGATCTGATCGAGCGGGATTCACAAGAGCTTGCCGAACTCGAGGCGCTCAACACCGGGAAACCTGTTCAAATTGCTCGGTACATGCTCCTTGACTGCAAAAATTGTCTCTTACCGGAACCGTTGTAGAGATTTCGATATTGGGGACTCGATTCAATGTAAGTTTTGTGGATTTTCTGACTGGAGAGCGTTCCATGATGCCACCGATAGGTCTAAGGTATTTATTCCTTTGAGAGCGAGGAAGGTTACCTCTAAGTGTTGGTATCGAGGTACTACGCTGGTTGGGCCGACAAGCTGACTGGTCAGACAATCGAGATCGATAACAAGGTCAAAACGGCCTTTACTCGTCATGAGCCGGTAGGTGTTTGCGGTCAGATCATCCCTTGGAACTATCCTATCAATATGTGGCAAGTCACTTTAACAAAACGTACTGTTTACCATCTCATTCTTCCCTATTAGGTCCTGGAAAGTTGCTCCAGCACTGGCCGTCGGTTGCACCATTGTGATGAAGGTTTCGTTACTCAACGAAGCCATTATATGACTCTGCTGACTGCTCTGAAATTCAGCCGTCAGAGGTGACCCCGCTCACGGCTCTGAAACTCTCAGAGCTCGTGAAAGAGGCCGGATTTCCTCCAGGAGTCGTGAACACTGTCCCAGGTCTCGGCTCTGTTGCTGGCGCCGCTCTATCATCGCACTTGGACGTGAACAAGGTAAGAAATGGTCTTTTGCAGCGCTGTTTGTTCCTGGGTTCTGAACCTGGCATCAGATCGCTTTCACAGGTTCGACTGTGACTGGACGCAAGATCATGGAGGCTGCGGCCAAATCCAATCTGAAAAAGGTGACTCTGGAACTCGGCGGCAAATCCCCTCACATCGTATTCGAATCTGCGGACCTCGAACAAGGCAAGTCCATCCTATTTGGTTTTCTGAAACTGCACTGTGGCGTCACGTTTCAACACCTATATTACTTTCTTTCAGTGATGGTTACTACGCACACATCTGCTACATTCCTCTATCCAAACTTAATCTCCACGTTTTGTTGGCTTTTGCTTCCACTGTCAGCGCCCAAAGTCGTGTTTCTTTTTTTTTTGTCAGCGCATCATCTTTAATTCTAAACGATCCCACAGCTGCTAACTGGGTCGCGCTCGGTATTTGTTACAATAGCGGTATAAGACCCACCGACTGTCTGTTTTCGCTACTCACGTGTTCGAGTAGGAGAAGATTGCACTGCTGGGTCCCGAGCCTACGTCCAGGACAGCATATACGATAAATTTATCGACATTCTTGTAAAACAAGTTCAGAAACATGTCATCGGTAACCAATTTGACGCCAAGTCGCACGGAGGACCCGTTGGTGAGATCAGCTCTCCGATATTGCAGGAAGCATCAACTGATTCAACGCAGTGTCGAAGGCCCAGTTTGACAGAGTTTGGGGATACATCGAAAGTGGCAAGTCGGAGGGAGCTACAGCTATTCAGGGAGGCGTCAAGCGAGATGGAAAGGGTTTCTGGGTGGATCCTACCATTTTCACCAATGTCACGCCAGATATGAAGATTGTACGTCTCCCTCGTTTTTTTTTGGCGGCTACATGAGAATAATTGGCTCAAAAATCTCTAGGTCAAGGAGGAGGTAAGCCTTTCGCCGATTTCGGAGCATATCCTGAGTCCTAGTAGATTTTTGGACCTGTTTTGGTCATAACGCGTTTCAAAACAGAGGAAGAAGCCATCGAGTTGGCGAACGATACGACTTATGGACTAGGTGAAGAATGAACAACTCCCGTTCTGCTTTGGCACTTACCCTATTTTGCTAGGCGCCGGATTGCATTCCAGTACTGTCTTTGTCTTGCTACGGATCATAGCTAACTTTCTGCAGACGACGGCAGCCAATGCATGCGAGTTTCCTCGGCCCTGGATGCTGGTACAGTTTGGATCAACCAGTACAACCTGCTTTCCAATGCAGTGCCATTTGGAGGCAAGTTTGATTCAACCAGTCCGACCTTGTTCTAAATTCTAGCTTATCATTCAGGCAATAAACAATCTGGAATTGGTTAGCCATCATCATCTGTGATGATTTCGAATAACTGTTTTCAGGTCGTGAGCTTGGTAGCCTCGCCCTATCGGAATATACAGCAGTCAAGGCCGTTCATTGGAATTATGGTGAGTTTCTCGTTTCTGAACTTGACAGACCTGAATTTGGCCAGGCGAGAAACTGGATTGGCCGCTCTACTGAAGTCATTGGAATTATGGCGAGTTTCTCGTTTCTGAACTTCGTAGAGACCTGAATTTGGTCAGACGAGAAAGCGGACTGGCCGCTCTACCAAAGTCCTTAATGATCTTCTCTGTATAATAGTGATATGTTGCTTTACGTGACTTCTTCATTTTGTTTGATACGTAATGAACATGAAATTGGAAGATGATGAAGCGGCTTCAATTACTCCTTGCTGGCGACCGTCAAATGTTGAAACCAGTTCGATTTTTTGGGCGGTTACACTACGTGAACTTGATATTTTAAACAATTAGCTACACTACAGAGATAATTACAGCTTATACAGGTAGGTGAAAGCCCTATTATCCGCGAAAATAAGTAACTACCGGGATTATGAGTGTCGGAAGCAATGTCTATACGCGTCCATTGTTGCACAAAGGGCATCGACAACCACTGGAGGGCATTGAATGAGCTCGGAATATCATTCTGAACTGTGGCGCTTACCGAGGATGAGCTGACTGTTGAAAAGGAACAGATCCTTGCTGGTTGAATTGGTTCGGAGGCCACTGTGGATTAGGATTGGGCAATTGTCCAGGGGGAACATATCGATTCATCTGGGGACCCGAATCGTTCATCCACCCATAGGTATTGCTAGAATGTGGATTATACGGCTGAAATGGTTGGTTATTTGCTGGATTAATAGGATATGACATGGACTGGTGGGGGTTTGGCATCATAGCATCAGATGGAGGGTAATTCCCGAAGCCAGAGGGCATGGCAGGGTACGGCGGGTAACCTGGCCCCAATGAGTAGGGACCATTGGAAGGTCCTGGAGAGACAGCAGAGCTTCTGGGGGGTGTATTACTGAAAAGAGGCTGTTGCATCGGGGCCTGCCCTCGACTTTGTTGTGGCTGAGGAGGTTGAACTGCTGGAGGAAACGCATCGGGGTCATCAGCGACCGTGATGTATTCGCACTGTAATTTCTTTCTTGTGCATCGTTCACAAGGATGCTGAGGAGGATTCTCTTGGGTTTCGCACTGGAAAGAAGCCGATTAAAACTTTTATGCTGTGAGTCATGAAGAAAAGGACCTTGATTTTGCGCTTCCGGCAGTTCCGACACGCTATAACTGCGCGTCTACGACGAGCTGCAAGAGCAAGAGAGTTGTTGTGCATTGAAGACTGTCAATTTCGTGGGGGTCGAATGCTATATCTGGTTCGGTCGCCGTCGACCTTTTATCTTCTGTCGGCAGGAAAAGCGGCCGACCTCCACAGTAAACGCCAGACAAATTTAAAGAAATCGCAAGATCTGATGTTACTTCACGTGTAGAACAGCCTTCAAAGAGCAGTAGAGCGCTGGCCAGATTCGTTTGATTTGCATGTATGTATTGGTCGAGTCCAGACAGAGCATTCAGATTGCGCCTTCTAGTGGGTGGGTTACGGGGCATCTAAGCAATCGAGATGTAACTGGAGTTGACGAAGATCCCTGACCCACTGCGCTGTGCAATCTGGAGGAACCGGGTACAGGAGAGCTTAAGTTACATAACGGCGGACATATGGCCGTGATGAAATCGAGCAGGAAGGATAAGCAGGATAGATGAACACGACACGGCGTGAGTACCAAGTCGTCCGGGGTTTCAGGAACAAAAGAGAAGCTCCACAGCAGTGAATCTAGTCCCCGGAAGAAGATTCCGGAAGTAACATCAATCTCGACAAGTGCACAAAGCAGGACAAAGCGTCAAAGCACAAATAGCGTGGGATATTGGAAGATTTCAGGCAAAAATATCGTACAGCAAATATCATCGTGTCTGTATGCGGTCAACTGATGATGCTTCTGAGATCTATGCACAGACTTACTGAGACTACAAAGCAAGGTAATCCCGGACCTCTTCTTCTGACAACTTTCTGAATGTTGGCTTGGCCCGACCTGTTTCCCCACCAACTTTGCCTTCTTCAAGCTCTGCAGGTGTTGGCACGGTGATAACCCCAATTTCGATTGTCTTCTCAGTCATCTGTCCTTCGAATCCTTCCTTCAAAGTCAAGAGCGCAGTGTGAATTGCATCTTCTAAACTTATGTCGTCGTTGTACCTAAATAGGCGTAAGCACGAACAAGTCAGAGCAAGAAGAGACTCGCCGTTTTTCGAGGAATGTTTTCGCGTTGACCATGTTCTTCCCAATAGCACTGGCCTTCCAAGCCCAGAAGGAACCTGAAGGATCTACCTGATACAAGGTTGGACCACGGTTTATATCCCATCCTGCAACCAACAGTGATACACCGTACGGTCGGACACCACTAGATGGAAAGGACGGACTGTCAAGATAATTCATGGTGATCAGAAAGAAATAGACTTGCCCTGATTGCGTCGCTCTCTGCATAACATTTGCCAGCTCTTGAGTGAGAACCCTTGTCGGAGGATATTCACCATAAGTCTTCCAGTAGGCTTGTGCACTTTTACGAGCACTGGTAATGAGTACACGGAAATCAGGCCCCATTCCTGAGTAAACGATGCCAATGTTGGGGCAGACTACAGCGACCTTGTCAAGCATTGAATCGTCTATAAGGATGGATGAAGACTTCTTCTCGGTGGCGATGACGATCCCATTCGATGCTAGAATGAGATTAAAGGTCAGGAAAGGACATAAGCATAGGCATATACCCACCTTTAATTCCCAGACTCGTTGTTCCTTGTGATACAGCGGCTAAAGCATGTTCTATCTGAACCAGCTTCCCGCTGGGCGAGAAGACTGTAAGAGAGTAACTGGAGGGAGATGAGACAAGCAACAGCAACGAGACGCGACTGCAACAAACCTGTAGGCTCCACCGTCTGCACTGGCCATGGTATCGTAGAATGAGGGCGCGTAAGAGCTTGGATTACGCGGCTTCTCTGTTTGACCATGTTAGTTCTTCAAGCTTCAAGCTCCGCCAGCGACGCCGAGACCTGGTCTGCTCAAGGCACAATTTACGATGAAAAATGTGATCAGATTCAGCACAAGTATCCTGGCAATATATAATATTTAAGTCACAGACTATGGCGAGCGACAGTGGTGTATTTTGCCACAAGCCTCAAACGAGGACTCTTCGATCTAAATTCTAGCCCGTGTTCGTCAAGGTATTACTGACCTCGACAAAGATGAGAGGCCGAAGTAGTATAATGCAAAAGCACTGGCGAAAAAAAAAGATTTTATGTTGATCGCGTGGGAATAGTCACCTGCCACGCCACGTTCAATGTCCGCTTCTGGATGCACTTGTCTTCAACCCTCTACCTTCGTCTGGATGCCCCACATTAATCGTACACAAGACTTCAAAGATATTGTAAAGGAGCGGGAAAATGTCGTGCCAGAGCCCAAGCGTCACAAAGTTGCAAAGCCCCCGTCAGACAGCTCACCGACAGACTCGCTGAGCAAAAGCTATGTTACAGAGGCGTACAACATTGTGTGTAACTTTCATAGATGTCAATTGTTTCCATTCACCGAGCACCATGACAGCTTAATTACATTACCACGTTGACGCGAATGCTCACTTCAATCCGGAAGCCTTATTTGGATGTAAATTCGAGGGCTGCGCCATCTGCCCGTCAATTGTCGCGAAGCTTCAATCTTGACGGGACAGACTCTTCATGGTCCTCTTCACGTCAACTGACAAACGAGGAGCGCGACCAGATAGACTTGCAGGCGCGAACTATTCTTCGAAGCTGTGCGGACAAAGTAAAACAGATGGAAAAGCTTGAGAAAGGTGCGACCACTATCTTTGCTATTGAATATCTCGTGATGAACCCTAGAGCGCTCTGAGCTTGTTGCAAGTAGGATTAATCCTCTTGCTCGACTCTTACCTGCAGCCCTGCGGCAAGACACATCCACTTTGGCCTCTGATTCCATAGCAGCCCACCATTCGAGCATAACATGGTATCTCAACCGGCGTCTAGCCGAAGCTAGTCAGAGCCAGAAAGAGATGCAAGAAGAGCGCGTGAAGCGTCAGCTAGAGCGCACTCGCACACTTGGATCAGGGGCCGCTCGAGAAGCCATGATTCTTGGATCCGCAGCTCCAGCAATACCCGCGGCAATTCCAAATACAGGTAGCTGGCTAGGAGGAGCATCTTCAAGTCTCCTTGCTGCTGCAGTTGGTGCTCCATCTCCCAGAGAGTATCACGCTCCTCAATCCCAATACGATAATTTTGTCCCCTCGGATGATGAAGACGACGAGATAGAATTATCAGAGTCCCAGATCTTGCAATTCGAGAAGGAAAACTCGGATATGCTGCAGAGCGTCCAGGAGACCTTGCAATCTGTCCAACAAGCCGAATCTCGACTGATGGAAATCAGCTCTCTGCAGGCCGAATTGATAACCCATCTGACGCGACAAACCGAGTTGACCGACCAGCTGTACGACGACGCGATAGCAGCCACAGCAATGGTTGAAAAGGGAAATGCTCAGTTGAAAGAAGCTCGAAGGCGGTCAAAGGACAGCAGGCTATTCATTCTACTATTTTTAATCGGTGCCAGTTTCAGTCTATTATTCTTGCATTACTATTGAAAACAGACTGGATTCTATTCCACAAAAAGTACATGTATATAGCGTCGTGTCCGGATTAGAGGAAATGCTTATGATAGATAGCTTCAAGGCTCTGGTGAGCCTGACCTTAAAAGAGGTGCTTGTTCGTCAAACTCTTCGATTGCTTCTGCAGCTAGCCGGTCTACATCGGGGTCCACACCCTCCAGAGTTCGTATTTCCTTCTGTACAAGTGAATATACCAACCTATGAAGTGACGTTAGCTTTGGAAAAGTCGTTCGGCGGCGCAATACACACCAGCTGGCCACGAACGCCACGATGATACCACCTCCGACGACAATTGAATTTAAAATCTTTGTGTCTGGATGGAACCTCAATGAAGAGAAACGCCAAACATTGAGATCGGAACTCACTCGTATCCATTCGATCTCTTGAATCGCCATCGCTGAGAGGCGCCATCCCTACAATTTTAACATGAATGCCAATTTTTCAACATGAAATAAAAACATACGAGAACCAATGAGCACCGCAAGGAATAATTTTGGCAGAATGAAGAGCGTCGCTGTCGCAAATTGCCATAAAGTAACGGATTCTATCGACTGCAGAACAATCAGGACAGTCAACTTTGAATTGCACTCGACAGATAATTACCGCGAATAGAGAGCTATATCGAGGAGGTGAGTGACCATCGTTCAGAAAGGAATCAATTTCGCACTTGCTATAGACCCAGGGGGGGAAAGGAGAGACCCGGATCAAGATGCTGTTCTCGACTCAGTATGAGAACAATGAGACAATTGACGACCAACATCAAGGGTAATCCTTTTGCTCTCTAGCGAGACATGAAAGAATGTAAGACCAGCAGGGGCGATGCACTTACAATGACGGTTTCCAGGGCCTCCCATTTGGAATTTTTCCAACTGCGAATTCTGGCGCCAAAAGTGGTTCGCAAGATTACAAAAACCAGACAGGAGCCCACAAGCGAAGCAGTACTGGTGATATAGAATCCCCGCAAGCCAAATGCAAACCCACAGAGAGTCGACAAAGTTGTGTGACCTATCAAAGGAGGAAAGGAACAAGCCACTGTCCCGGGAAATGAATTGAAGTGATGATGTATGACTGAACACGGACTCACCGATGGCGCCAGCGAGGATTAACCAACCATACTGAAGATGGGACAGCTTTGTTGCCTGATCGTGCAGAAACTGGGCAATGCGACTCGGGGTGACGACAACAATAAAGACAACTTGAGAAAGGTCAGCATCTTCGAGATTCAGCGAACTAGGTTTAGTACCGATGGCAATGTAGAATGCCAACCACAGAAGCAGAAATATCTTTCCATATATGTGTAACCGTTTGATACGACTGACTATAGTTCTGAACAGGTTCTGGGCTTGAGATACCACTGCCATTGGATCTGAGATAGTCTCTTGGTCGTCCTTTAGTATTTCGGAAGACCCTGTCAATAGATCTGAGAGGAGGATGTTTTTGTAACCAGCCGCGCGTGACACTGACAGTCGACGTGAAACGCGTCATGACTCAGCCTCGTGACTAAGGTTCTTCGCCTCCCGAATCCGCCTGGAGCTTGGTTAAAGATCCTCAAAAGAAATGGAGAAATATAGTGCATACCGAGTCAGTCACCCTCGAAATTATGCCAGCGAGCCTGAATTTATTCATATAGGACCCTGGAACTGGGATACAACCATTCATTCCACCAGTGCCTGCTCCCGGGTCTTCAGATTTGATAGCCAAATTTATGTTTCCAGTAGCTATTCTGCTCGGCGCAGTGCGCACACTGATGCTCGCTGTCATTCTGTTGTTCCACCTCATTTTCGTTTCTGGATTCTGCTCTATTTTGGTCAGCACAATTGCGCCCATAATTGTTATTAGCTAACGGTTGCACTAAGATTCCAATTGGTCCTCTGTATCGCCTTCTGACGCGTATCTTGACGTCAATAACCGCGAGAATTGCCTTGTTTATCTTGGGTTTTCTCTGGATACCCGTGGAACAAGTCTCCAGAAAGAGAGGGTGCGTCTCGTCGCCGCTTTTCATGCTTGATATTCGATCATATAGAATTCAGTAAAAATAACAATACCTCCGAGCCATGGAATCCCAAAGCGGGAGACGTGATTGTGTCCAACCATGTCTCATGGATTGAGCTGCTCTGGCTGGCCTTTCGGTAAGTGTATCACTTTCATGTCGCGTCCTGTCATCACACCTGTCTTTCTAGCTTCAACCCAGTCTTTGTGGTGCCTGTCGCTCAATCGGTACCGCAGTCTAGTGCTAGCGATTCTGTCCAGTCTTCGCCTATATCTTTTACCCCAGGAAGAAGAACGGGTACTGGATCCGCCAACATCTCTTCTTCAGCGCGCGTCGCGACACCCAGAGTCCCGATCATCGGCTTTCGTACGGCTTCTCTGCTTTCGTCAATCCGTTTGACAGGACAAGTTCCGCGGCCCAATCTCGAATCTCCTGCTCGTAGTTTGGAGAACATTATAAAATCCGAATCTCGGCCAATTGTTGTATTCCCGGAGTGCACGACGAGCAATGGTCGCGGGTTGATGCGGTTCGCGGAAATTTTCCACAAATCTCTACCTGTCAAAGAGTTTCAGGTTTTTGTTTTGTGTGTCCGGTATGTATAATAATCTTACAGTGGTCGTTTTGTCATTTACTCGTTGCTGTCAAGATATGATCCCCCAACAACTTTTGCTCCGACATTGTCTCAATCTATCCCCTCTTTAATTCTCAATCCACTTGGCCATATTTTCTCCGTGGCCTCTGCATTATCTCCACCGTCCATCTCCATCCGGCTGCTGAATCCTTCCGAGTCACCCAGCTCACCGCTGTTCATTGTTTCGGACTGTGGTTACTGAATCCGGAAACGATCAACTTGCGGAGGTCTGCGCGACATTGATTGCCCAGCTTGGGAAAATGAAAAGAATGGGCTTGGGCTGGGAAGAAAAAGCTAGCTTCCTCGATCTCTATCGGGCAAAAAGGAAGAAGTAGAAAAAACATTGGATCGTTTAACCTCTCATGAAATAAAAGTACTTGGAAATGTGCTACACTTGTGATTGATATCGAGATTGGAAGAGTGATGCTATGAATGATGCTACGAGCCCTGTGATACCGATACTTGACGAACGAATACAAATGGTTGGGTGTCGCGATGTCGAAAACGCGAAAAGGAAAAACAGTGATAGAGTCTTGCTTGTAAGCAGAGTCTCAAGCATATTCTCTATGGTACAGAGCTGGAGTCGGATCACGGTAATAAACCGGCTTACTAGAAGCAAGGTAGCCTTCTTCGTCGTATGCGCGATGCATATCGAAGAAAGAAGTTGATGGCTTTTCTCTCTGCTCTGGAGTGTAAGAGTACAAGTACTCTTCAGGATGATAAGGAATCGGAGACCGTGTTCTGAGTCTAGGCGAATATGGTGCAGATGTTTCATAGGTCGACGGAAAATATGAGGCAACTGGCGATGGACGTTTGTTGGAAGAAGAGTCAGAAGGATATCTTGTCTCAGAGCTGGATTTGGCGGACAAGAGTGAATCAATTGAGCCGTGCTGTGGGCGACGACGGGGAGACCTTGAGCGATTTTGAACACTTCGTAGAGGAGTCTATGGGACGTTGAAACCATGAATCCAACATGGCAAAAGCGACGTACCCGAGAATTTCTGGTAGCTCGACGTGGAGGAGAGCGAGAGCGAGAGCGGCGTCGATGAGTTCTGGAATGATCCTTTGGGATGAACTGGAGATGCTGAAGTCGAAGGCCATTAGAGATGAATGCCAACAAGGTAAACTTACTCACTTCCGACAGCGATAAGCTCACAGCACGACCCCCCAGTTCGGTACCATCCAGTCTTTCAACAGCGCGCCGTGCAGATTCATACGAAGAGAATTCGATGAAGCTTGAATAAACCATCGTAAGCATATGGGAGACTCGTAGAATAGGGATAATCACCCTTGTCCCTTCTTGTTTCTATTCAGATCGCAGTAGACAGGCTGACAGCCAGATTTCTTTCCAAAATCCTTGAGCTCCTTAAGCAGTGTCAGCACGAGCAAGAAGAAAATGATGAAAAGGTCCATACCTGCCAGCATATATGGCGCGGTATGTTCTTGACGACAACCGGGTAACGAGCGGGATATCGAGTTTTCAATGGCTCCCTTCAAATCGTTGAAGGTGGTGTACGACAGGCCAAGCAAAGATCAACGGACCTGGAAGGAGAGACTCGTCGGCGGCTTGAGACTTCCAACACCATGTCTTTCCTCAAGGGATGCGCAATCTCTACTGTGATGCCTGTCTGAAATGAGCACAAGCGACCAGGTTTTGGAATTGAATTCTGACGTTTTCCCAAAAATCGCTCACGTTGGAAGGTGACCAACACGTCATGAGCATCCTGGAAATAAATTCACTGTCAAATTGAAATCGCTCAGCGTACGAGTCACTGGGCTTACCTTCTTGGAATCGAATTGAACAAAGGAATAATCTGGGTTGAGGTTGTTAGACTAAAGAGGCGAGCATGAGGATATGTGAATCTATACTGGGGAATCGTTTGACTTCCAGGACACGTCCGTAATGACAGAGGACCTAGAAAAAATGAGAATCTACGCATCGTCACAAGACATCGAGAACATGCCTTCTTGAGATCTTCCTCGCCCACGAATTCAGGGAGGTCTGAAGCCCATTGGTAAGAAATAAATTGACAAAAAGCGAGGCCAACCTCGAAGATACAGTCTCGACATGAAGGCCAGAGTAAACAGACGCGACTTATATAATTTCTCCTAAATACGAGCTTCCGCGGAACCTCCGGCATGCTGACCAATCACGGCAATCAATCCTCGGCCTAGTTAGGATGGATGCAAAAATGTTTGCAGCTGCCAAAAGAGTCAGATAATGGACTAGAGAAACAGGGAAACTAACATATTCTTCATAATGATGTAATACCTCTCGTAGCTGCTTCCTCGTGATGTCTGCTCGGAACAGAATCTCATCGTCAGTCTTCTTTCCATCTTCAAAATTTTGTCAGTCAGAATCTCAAGGAACAAATGAGAGCTGACCAAAGTACTGGTTTATCCTGATAAGTGTTAGTCGGACCTTAAAAGGACACAAGAAGAAGCTTACAGTTTGAACCGCAAAGCAACATATGGATCTTTACCGTCCGACATTGCTGATAGCCATCGGCGCTGCAGGGGCGTGGCGCTACCAGGATCGTTGATCATGGACGGCATCGAGTTGTCTTCTGTGGCGTCCTGACCGCTGTCATCGTCGTCATTGTCCGAATGCGATGGCTCTTCTTCATCAGGCCTGTCTTCATCGTCTTCATCCTCCTGAAAATTCAACTCGCTCAACTCTGAATGTACTGAGTCAGTTGAAGGACCTCGTCGCGAATGCCGCCTGGCACTTTGAGGAGAAAGCGAGAGCCAGGCGATACGTCCTGTCGTCTGCGAATCTGTTTCGGCTTCGTAATTCTGTTCCCTTCTTCGTCGAGCATTCTCTCTTATGCGCCGAACCCGAGATTTGAGCTCTTGGGTAGCAATGACTCGTATTCTGAGATGCAAGGTGATGAGCATGTCGCGCTTGAGCATCCATAAGACGACATCGTGATACAGCGGAATCAATTCTTTAGACCGCACGACAGATGCAAAAAAATGATTGTCGCCCTGTTTTGAAGTCGAGTGGGAGATTGTAGCTAGTATTTCTGGCAAGGAAGGGATAGAAGGATGTGAAAAATCCTTTTCGAAATCGACAGCGAGCTGTGACAACCTAGCAGCGTGTTAGACTTGCCTGGAGTGCAGCTCGTGCTTACTTCTGATCAAATTTTGGAGCCAATGTAAACACCGTCTTCAAGCCTCCATGTACAAGATCGACTATCTTGGCTCTGCGGTGCAGAACAAGCCAGCGCACAGCAGGAAAAACTTGTGAATCGAGGTCCCAGTCCAACAGAGTTGCCATGTCTGCAAGCCTGAAATACAGCTCAGCTTGGATCATGCCAATAGGACGACTTACGATAAAGTAACAGACGCAGATTCCAAGAATCTGATTAAACCTTCCACCAGCGTCCTATCTTCTGAGCTGATATAGGGCCCTCTCAGGTTCATATAAGGGTCGAAGCCGTCGTGACTGTCGAGAAGTAGTAAACTTTTCCAAGGTGCCAAAGTTTCCTTCCGTCCAAAGCTGAGTTCTGGACCCCATATCAAAGAATCTTCCTCCACTGGATCATTCCAGAGATCCATCTCGTCTTCATCACTTCGTAGCAGCATATCGAGGTGAGGAGGAAGTTGCAGCTCCAAGGGAAGAGAATGGATTGAGATGTATGCCATGGTCTGGGATTTAATTGCCAGGTACAATGCCTTCATAGCTGGCGCAATGGATGACATTTCAAGGGCGTCATTCATGTATTTGGCGTACGATTCGCCTACAGAGCTCATGAGATGAGATTCCGAAAGATGAAAGAAACAAACCTTTGGTAACACAAGAGTCTTTGAGGGCTCCGAGGGTATCACACTCCAACTCAACAAAGTTTGATACTACTTGCTCTTGGAACAACACAGCGGTCACTGGAAATGCAATTTGTTGGTAAATGACATCAAAGTACTTGGAAATATTGCCCGAGGCTGACGAAGATGGGTCCGGAAGATCTAGGACGAGGACGAAATTCAGAGTGTGCAACCAAGAGGACTTGGATTGACCGGATTTTTCCATGCTGGAATTTCTGTCCGGACTGGCGGAATTTTCGGCGGGAGACTGTCGATTTCCTGTCTCGCGTCCTCGTGAGCTGGCTTTCAATTTCTCTGGTCTGAACTGCCAGACCCCGTCAACCTCTGCGCAAACTGGATGCCCTAAGAAGGCAAGATCATCCACGAGTAATTCAAACTTTTGGTGGCACATAGAGGGTTGAGGACATAGAATGCCAGCCAGAAATTCTAGGACAGAAGAGAGAGCTGAACCAGACATTCCAGGCATACGAGAAATAACCCACCAGCAGAGTATCCAAATAGTTGCTCATACTCGTCGACGATATGACTATCCGCCATTTCGAAAGAGCCCATTTTAGTTGGGGAACTCCGGCCAGATCCTGACGCTGCACTTGGAGATAGGTTTGGTTTCTTCCATTTGTATGATGGGTCACCTTCAGGAATGCTCCTGTTTGCTGAAGGTGTTTCTCCAGAGTGCGAGGCTCGCCAAGGATTGTCCAGATGCGATACGGAATCCAGGTCCTCAGGCAGAGGTCTGCTGTATCTATGGGACCTCGCTTCTCCTGCTGGCCACCGATAAACGAGACTGCTGCCTTTGGCGGACGAGGTGACGAGTAGAATCGCGAGCAGTGTCTCGGCCATAATTATGTGCGTGATCAAGTTGCATTTTGTTACGATATCCATTCATTTGCTCGTCAGGGAATATATAACTGGTCTGGCTACATTCCATTCCGAATCCATTTCAAAGCAGTGCTCTTCGGTGTCACTCTAGAGTTTACTCTTCATCGATGAAACCCGCTTCAAGCCCTCTCGCATATCCGATTTCAAGTCCTTGGGAGAAAAAATTCAGCAAGTACATTTATTGATTTAGTTCAACTTGCCTCGATGTCTTCTATTCCTACGCTGATTCTGATAAGCCGCGGGTCCTCTTTCGGATCTGCACGCAAGCGATATTCGATGAGGCTTTCAACGCCGCCTTGAACACTTCAGCAATAGCCATGAGTCAGGGAAAAGAAATTGTTACCTAGACTGGTCGCGGGCTGTCTCGACTGGTCAGAAAAAGCTCCAACAAACGGCTTACGAGTGAACCCACCACATAAATCTTGAGCAGGTGAGGAAGACTTCGAGCTTGTTCTGGGTTTGATAACTTGAAGAGTTCAGGCAAGTTATTCTGTCTGTTTTCACTTGGCACTCACGAGAATGGCAAAGGTTGCATTCCAGCCTCCCTCCAACTGCTGACTGGGCTCAAAGCCCCGGGAGTCTTTCCCTTGCAATGATGAATGAAAAACTTTCAGAACCACACCACCTGGAATTCCTATACATCAACTTGCTTGATCGTAACGAGTCTGTCTAGGAGAGACTAGCCTGGAATGCCGTCGAAAGATTTTCCGACCGGAGTAGAGGCGACCTGAACAAGCCAGCTGGAGAGAGCAGTAGCATTCTCAGAGTGACGAGGCACTCTCACATGAAGAGTACGAAGTGAGCGAAGAAGAAGCCAGGATTCCAGGGTGCCAGGCATACTTCCCAGGTAAGTCCTGTCGTGTTGAAGCTACATATAGCATGTCAACGCCTACCAGAGATAAACTATAACCAATTACCTCGAGCCATTCATCCTTGTCTTTGACGACAAGGACGCCAGCGAGAAGATCACTATGTCCACCGAGATACTTGGTTCCTTTTGGAATGTTAGAAATGACATTCAAGTCCACCATGGGACGAGTTAACCGGAATGAAGGATACAATCTGCTCCCCATTTGAAGGGAAACTGGAGCGGCGGCGGGGCAAACGTGGAATCGACCAAGATTTTCGCTCCTGCTTTGTGAGCCTGGGCCTGATGTCAGATCCAGTCATAGTCCCCGAGTTGCAGAAGCTACCTTCTGCGAATAATAGCTGATATCCCTAGCCGAAACATGAGGATCGCTGATACGATACAAGTTCAAGTGGGCTTACTTGGATTCTCCCGTGGGGTTCAATGGCGTTTCAAGCCATACAAGGTCGCCCTGGATATTGATTAGATCACTTGATCGTACATAGAGAAACCATACCTGTTGATACGGATCGTCGAGGTTGACCAGTGGTAAATCGACTTTATGGGCCTTCTTGTAGACTTCGATCGACGAGAAAAAGCCATGATATCCTGTAGGTTTGGAATCGACGAGTATAGCAATGCGTTTGGGTTTGAAATGAATGAGGGCAGCGTAAGAAGCGGCCAAGCCAGAAGAATAAGTCAAAGGGTAGCAGGTCCCTTCATCAAGGACTTTACTCAGTACCCTTTCCACTCTCCCAGTCGTGTCTCGGGTGTAACGCGAGTAAACATGAGACGAAGGGTTCCAGTAATCCACATCGGAATCCTGTTGCTCTAGGGCACGAAAAGCTAAAATTTCGTAGATCAGAACCTGACAAAAAAGGCTGATGTAGACGCAACTGGTGGTTACAGAGATCGGCGGAGCGACCTCATTCTGGATACCGACTGAGGAATCGGCATGAATGAGGGCAGTCCCAGAGAGCTTCTTGGGAGCCATAATGGTGGAAAGTAAACAAAGTTCGCCGGTCCGACAAATATGATCGGCGTCATCTGGCATTATCTTGCGTGATCGAGTGTGATCTTGGCAGATATTACAGTATTAAGATTAAAACTAGATTCAAGATACATGGGAGTTGTAAATCAACCGAGGTCCTGCTGGTCCTCTGGTTACTGGTTCAGAAGACCGGATTCTCGCAGGAAAAATCTCCATTGTTCATCTATTCCCGAATCCCCCACCATCTGCATGTCTGACATTCCCGTCCCGATCATGGGATCATAAAGATATGGCGAAGTCATTTCTCCGGTGTTCATCTCAAAGCCTTCGGTTCCCTGGGTCATTGGAGGCATAGACACTGGGTCAGAATAATATGTTGATGAATCTGGGGTAAAAGGTATGTTCTCGGGTGACGCCGACGAAGATGGCGAAGCTCGCGGCCGCTGCGATGGTGGCAAAAGGGACAAATATTCCACGAGTGAAGGATGAGCATCCGAAAATGGGTCGCCCCAAGCGCTCGCGACTGTGCTGGCATTTGGGACTCCTGTAGGCGTC
This sequence comes from Mycena floridula, assembly GCA_029320655.1. Classification (NCBI taxonomy): domain Eukaryota; kingdom Fungi; phylum Basidiomycota; class Agaricomycetes; order Agaricales; family Mycenaceae; genus Mycena; species Mycena floridula. The sequence continues at coordinate 129,636 of JARIHS010000117.1, forward strand.
ACAGGGATATGGGGTGAAGAAGACCGGTTCAAAAGTCGACTGAACAGCAGACGAGTTTGGCCTCCAAACAGGGCCAGTTCGTCTTCACCATAGTCACCTCCAACCGGAGCAGAAGGACGATGAATTCCAGATTGGAACTGAGAATATACCTGATTGGCCTTTTCCCGTAACCGGGTTAATACACCCTAATCAACAGAGTGAATTCAAGGATTATCATTTTGAACGTCACTCACGAGGCCACTCTGTATACGAACCGAATGTATCGCCCCTTTCTGGAACAAATCGCAAGCCAAACCGAGCTCAATAAAAGCATGGGGAGCCATGCTCGATGAAGGAGACCGAGTTACAATGCAGCCCACAATTATTGCTGCGGAAAAGAGATGCGTCCACAAGGTCACCTAGTTTCTCAAGTCAGACCAGAGCATTACCAGCTGTTGAAAAAGGCTACTTACCCATCGGGCACAAAGCTGGGGAAAGCGCGTATAATGATTGAGGCTCGATTTTATCACACCAGAGGCCACTGGACAAGATGAATTGAGATCGATCCAATGGGAAGAAACTGACCTCTATAGCAGGCCAAATAAGATGGCGCGTATGGGCTCCGCAGCGGATTGGCAGGGTGATCCAGGATTGCTTGAGCAAAGAAGCTTCTGTGAACATACATGAGAACTGAAATGCTATTGGTTAATGCAAGCAGGAAATATTAGGAAAAGAAACATACCAACCGACCGGTACAAGCCCAGGACACATCCACGCATGTAGTCGGCTGGTGCCACATCTTGTTCTGGACTTGTAAACATATTGAAATGAGCCGGGAGCGTCTTTGCCCTCAGTTTTCGGTCAATCTCAAGAATCGATTTATATGGCGGAGGGGTCGCAGCCATCGTTATCTCGAGAACCTCGGTGAAAACATCTCTGACGAATTCATATTTCCACTGATAATCTGCCAGGAAGCTGAGCTTGACCGCTATCAACATTTTGTCCACGTACAATCCATTTCCATGCGACTATACAACGAAGCATCTGGTTCTGCCATGGGAATTTGACATTCCACATATGATGGCCGAATTGCAGGAGGACGCCCAGTGGAGATACTCTGCAAAGGAAACGTTCAAAAACCAGCGCTGATGGAAAATGGTGCACAGACGTAAAATGTTTCCGAGGAAAACATCTCCCAGAAAAGGTATCGTCGTCTGCTGACTGTCTTGGGGCCCATATCCCACCGAGAAGCATCACGATCTAAGCCAGGATGAGACGAATTTGTCGATAGGGTCAATGTGAAGCTCACGAAGCCCAAGCTAAGGATATCAAGGACAACTATTAATACTGAGAAATGAACAGGACGTACGGCTTGACCTATCTTGCATCCCAAACTCATGATTGACCACTGGCCACAATGAGATAAGTAATAAAGAAAGCGAAGACATACAGTACTATCCGTGGTTTGAGTTTGCCCGGACGAGCTTATATAGAAGGCAATGAGAGAGATTGCTTGTACAGTGGCAATCTCGGGATCGTCAAAGACTGATTGTAAAGAGAGCGCGGCGCGACCAAGTTGGAAGTAATCATTGCATTGTGAGCTGGCTTGAAGAATTCCGGTCATTTAACTGCAGCAATGGATACATATTCACTTACAAGCTTCCAAAGTGAGGTCGACTAGTGAACCCACTGCGAAAACGAGGAAGAGAAAGGCCAGCCTATGAGGCGAAATGGGATCGGTAGGCTTTTGGGCTTGGATGTCTTTCAGCTGCTTGTAGATCGGTGTCAAGTAATCATCGACAAGCTCGTCTCTCAAAATAGGACGAAATGCCCAGGTTCCTTGTTGCATATAGGTCTCACATAAAGACCAGGCTCGAGGTTGCTCTGGCAAATATGAGTACAACATATCCAAGGAGAGGTCAGAGGCGCCTGTTGCGAAAGGAAATGACTCCGATAGATGAATGACACTCGGAGGCACCGAGACCATCTTCAGATTTTCTTCGTATTCATCCAATCCAGGGCTCGCCTGCAAAGTTGAAGGGAGCGATCCTATCTTGACAGATGAATCCGTACCAAAAAAAGAGTCTGGAGAGAGAATGAGAAAAAAGTCAAAGCAGTGGAATATACATACTTCTGAGCCACCAGATGGTCCGTAATACTTTTCATTCCCTCGACCATTGATAGTCATCGTTCCAAAAGCGTCCAGTAAATCAGGCGACGGCGGCCGTGCCTGAGGCTGGGATCCATTGGTTTCTGGACCAAACTTGATTTTGAGAAGGTCGTCCTGGAGCAGTGGATGGCATTCACTGGATACCCCAGCCTGGAAGATGGCTAGTGCATCCTCTAGGACCCTTATTCGATCCCCCATTTCTGATATTTTGGCCCATAATTCCGAGGTATCGGCAAGCACGTAGCTTGGAGCAAGGTCAATATGTATCCGTTCATCATTGGCTCTTTAACTCACCGAGTACCCTGACCCGCAGACAAACTCCCGTTTGGACATATTGACGGGCATCCTCGACGAACTATACCAAAGTAAGTATAGATATCGGCTAGGAAATCGAGCTTACTGCATGATTTACAAGGGATTTCCTTGCTGCATTTCAACTTCAGCCGCCGACATTCCGCACAAGCGACCTAGTCCAAGTCAGTCGGACTGCTAGAGGGCCTCGAAGGTAGCTACCTCGCCTCGGGCACGTCGGCCTTCCAAGTCGTCCTCTCCAGAGATTTTCCTTCGGGTAGCTGACATGAGCGCAAAAGCCGATGACGAATCGGGAATCTGAATCAGAATTGGATCCCGAAACGTGGTCACCTGACAATACTTCGCTTGACCTTTGCATAAAGAGACTTTGCAGTACTTCGCTCGTTGTTACGATGGTCGCGATAAAAATCGTATTCCTGTCATTCTCAGCTCTTATGTCTACAATCTCAGCAGCATCAGTCGGGAAAATGCAGGCGTTCAACCAGGGCGGCTCTCTTTCCAGTCTCGACAAAACAGAATCCTTGATGGCTATAAATGTCACCCATTCTCAGTTCATATCTCGGCGTGATACCCAGAAAGAGTCCAAGAGCATCAACAAAGGCGGGAAAAAGAAGATCTCTGAAGGACTCTTGCGTTGGGTCTCCAAAATATTCCGCAAGGTCAAGATAACCTGGTCAGTCTTCTGGTCTTGAAATCGCTCTGTATTGACGCTCTAAATAGGTATACCGGAAACGATTTGAAACGACCAAGCTGTTGGGCAAAGCAGGTTTGGACCCCTACGGTACGTCGCAACTCGCCCTTTAATACAAGATGCTCATCTTGGCCGTAGGATGATTCGCGAGCATGTGCTGTGACAGAATTTGGCTGGAAGGACAAACCAAAATGTTTCGATTTCCTGAAATGTACGTGCACCCACTTGATATTCAGGTTGGTCGGTCTCATTTTTCGTTCCAGTATGCAAAAAAATCGATCACCACTGGCAAAAAGAAATGCACCACTGTTCGCGTCGTCGATAGCTGCGCTGGGTGCGAGAAAGGCAGTCAACACGTGGATCTGACTCCCGCCGCCTTCAAAATGCTTGCCAGCTTGAGTGAAGGAGTGTTGGACGATGTCGAAGCAATAATTGTTCCTAAACCAGACGAAAAGGACTGGTAAGACATGCTTTGAAGTGTCCATACCTTTGCTAATCTGCGGCACAGGAATCCAGTCTGGTGGGGACCATTCGACGAGCCGAAGTGATGAACTTGTAAAAGTCCCGTCATTCTACCTGTATCAGTGATTGTAGTACTACTTGATTTGTATCCACAGCCTATCATGCCTTCAAAGAGACCCTTTTCCGTTTCTTTCCTTCGGCGATTTTCGCGCGAACCTGCTCTTCATCCAGTCCATCTTCGTAGAACTGAGCTGACCTGTCTTGCTCATTTCGTCGACCCATGTAGTGCAGAGCGGCCATGTTGTATCCGATGATGTCCTTTTGCCGTTGAAGTGCATTTCGCAGATGTTTTCGTAAAGGTAAAAGTGAGGTTCGCATGACACGGTTCGAAACGATTTGATGATGATGGGTTTTCAGCAGGAAGAAGATCAAGCGCGATACCAGAACAATGTTCCAATCCTGTAAAATGAATGAGTGACCGACTTGTAAGGAGAGGACTCTTGGCTCACATTTTGAGCCCAGATATTCAGGTATCCCATCAACGAAATGACCTGAGTGAAAGGGAGAACCAGCAAAGCATCCTGCAGAGCTGTGGTTGCAATTTTCTCGATGACATGGAGAACATAGGCTTCTGGCTCCATATCATATGCGGCAAGAACAGGATTTCGAGGAGGAGGCTGTAATCGCATCGCGTCGTCTTCGGCCATCCTAGAAGTTGCCTCTGAGTAGTCTCGGAATGCTGCTCTCTCTGTATCCGCGAGCTCTAGAGCTTCCATTATGCGCTCCTCCGGCCATCAGCGTCTCTGTCGTTTGCTTGGAAACAGCGGAAACCTCTGGCTGATCTTCTTGATCCTCATTCGCTCCAGTTCCGTTCAGTGTATCGGCGACCCCGCTCTCGTAGAGATGTTCTAGTTCGCGTTCGCGCTCTTCTTCTAAAAAGAGCTGATTCTACTTTCAATATCATGTATCCAAGGAAAAGTAAAAAACATACGGGCTCGTCGAGCTTCTCCCAAACGCGAATCGATTTATCATGGGATCCGGTAACCACAAACTTTCCTTCGTGACTCAAGGCTAGAGCCCATACCTCGCCATGATGTCCGTCCAATTTTTGAATGTTTTCAAACTGTTCACTGTCTCAGCAAATGCGCGAGAAGACTCTCGAAAGACACCTGCCTTGTCCCCATCCCAGTATTTGAGCATTTTATCCTTCCCAACTGTCCAGAAGTAGTGGGAATCTTTTTCAAAGGCCACTTGCATGACACTCTCGTCATGGGCGAATATCGACTTGTGACAGTCTCCAAAATCAAGCCCCCAGATTTTCACGTTTTTGTCAGCGGAACAAGTCACGATTAGCTTGGAATCGTCGGAGATATCCATTGAAAGGACAGGAAGCTGACTTTGTTAATATCATATTGGTCTACGGAAGTAAAACTCACTTTATGCCCGTAAAGGGATAGGAAGAATTTCAGAGTGTCCTGGTAGAAAACCTTGACCGTCGAGTCCAGGAGAGCGACTGCTAAGAGGGTCCCGTTAGGACTGTACCGCACCGAAAGGACATCGTCGGTCATTTTGAGGGTTCTGATATGCACTAGAGAAAGTGCTGTCCCATTTTGTGTCTGTAAGCGTCGGTTAGATAGCGAAGTCTAGCTCATCCGGAGGGAGCACTTGCCTTGTTGGTATTTTGTTCAAAATCCCAGAACTTGACTTCTTTGTCGGCGCTTCCGCTGACCAGCGCTTGACCATCCGGACGTACATGCAGAGACCAGACGGCTCCCGTGTGTGCTTTGACGGTTTCAATCAAAGAAGATGATGCAAGGTCATATAATAAAATTTCTCCCGATTTTGTGCCCACTGCAATCTGACATCAATGTTAGAGGGCTTGCGGCTTATGAGAGCGAAAGAAGTGACCTGTCGATCCCCTGGTAGGAATGTGCTACATATCGCAAAACTGCATTCCATGGTCCGTATACATGCATTTGTTTTCATGTTCCATAGCTTGAGCGAAACCTTGAAGACATCGTCAGAACAGAATGTAGTTGAGGAAAAGATAGAGATACCATTGGAAGCAGAGGCTAATATTCGGTCATCGGCACTGAGACACAACGTACGAATATCGGTGCGATGACCAGGTAAATCGACTGAAAACAGGCGAGCGACGTCTGTGGTACCCTCTTTGGGTTTTGCGCTTGTCGGTACGCTATACACTTCCAAGGCATTGGAGCTGAGGGCTGTAAATAGCTGAAAGGAAACTGTCAGCATACATGGATGTTCAAAAAACATAGGACATACTTGTAGTGATGCCTTGGAGCCTGCATCGGGCGCAAATGCAAAAGAACGAACTTTTCCGCTGGCCCGAACGACTGCATGGGGAGTGAACAAGTCCACCAGCTTGATTTCCGCGTCATTGTCGATGGCGTCCACATCCATATCTTCATCCTTCTTCTTGGCCTTCTCTTTCTCTCTTTTCTTGCGCCGGGCTCGCTTCTTCTGCACTTCATCTTCCGTCCGTATTCGAAAGACTTCAACTAATCGGTCGTGAGATTGGACGGCAAGGTAAGGTTGGGACGCGTGAAACGTGATCTGCGATACCCGATGTGAAGAGGAAAGTGGAAGATTCCCAATGGGGTGTATCATTTTTTCAACCTAGGCAAGATTAGGCGATGAAGAAAAAAAGGTAGATCATTGGGACTCACTTCTCCTGTCGCTGTTTCTGTCAAGCCTCTGGCAAGAGCATCATGATCTACGCTCCAAGCTTTCAGCTCTCCTTCACCGCTTCCTGTGAAAACTAAACTTTGATCTTGGTCCACTGCCATAGACCAGACATCGGCACGGTGAGCCACGATTGTTTGAACACAGTGTTGAGTTGAGAGGTCCCACAGTTTCAGGAAAGTGTCCTTTGACGTTGTGAGGAGGAAGGAGGATTTCGAAGTCGAAGTGGATGGAAGGTCTGGAGAAGGATGAATAAATTGGATAGCTGTGATTTGGTCTCTGTGCCCTCGGAGTCTGGAAAAAAGTTGAAAAGGAACTAACGAGAAGTAATTGAGCAAATACCTGAACAACCCAGCTTCACCAACGACGTCCCAGAGAATTAAATCAGTGTCCTGCGAACCAGAGGCCAAACGAGTGCCTTGTTCATCAAAGGCCAGAACAGTTACTGCTTTCTTGTGGCCGTTGAAAGTAGCGATGACAGAGGCGGTCGAGGACTTCCAGAGTCGGATAGAGCCATCGACATAGCCGACAGCATACACGTCCTTCTGAGGCGAAGGAATGATCACCGTAAACTTCCGCTCGATGTCCAGTTTCGTGCCACATCGCCAACTGAGATCGTGTTAGACTTTTCATGACATTGAATCTAGAAACGCTTACCATTTCTCCCTTTTTCACATCCCAAACAAGTACGTCCTCCAGAGCCGGGACATAAGCGAGTTTTCCATCATACGCTGAGATGGATGAGGCACTGCAGACGACGCCAAAAGCCTAAATAAGGCTCAGTTCAACGTATGTGCTGATCAAAAGGACTCGACCTGAGTAGGACCATGTCTGAGATAGGTTTGCACCATGGGTTGGTGAAAAAAATGAGATCGGCAATCCAAACCGTTTAGTTGCCGAGCTTGTCAGCTGACACAAGCGCTCAACGCCACTCAACTCAAGTCACACTACTGCGTCTTTCTCGACCAGACACCCAATCGCTGTAGATGATGCTCTATCCTTCGGCTCCGGAGGCAGCCACAAAATTTCTCTCCTTCGTCAATGCTAGTCCAACCGCTTATCATGCAGTTGTGAGCTGGCTGAATCTTCGTTGAAATATCCGTCTCACACAAATTCAGGCCAATGCTTCCGCTCGCCTCGAGAAGGTTGGATTTCGCAAGGTCCCTAGCTCTTTGCCAATCCTTCTTGAATTCTATTAAGCTACTTGCAGCTCAGAGAGCGCGACAACTGGGAATCTGAGCTCAAAGCAGGAGGGCAAAATACTTCTTCACTAGGTATATCTCTCTACTGATTGACAATGTCGGTTCTGATTATGTTCTAGAAATCAGGTTGCACTCATAGCTTTCACCCCTGCCAAAACATTGGCAAGCTGGCACTGGAATGAGGTTAATATTGTCGACGTCCTGGATGTTTATGCTGATGAGTTTCTGTCTAGTGTGGTTGCCAACTCACGTCGATTCTCCAAATCTGAGGGTCAGGCCCATCTCAAGAAGATCAATGCTGGATACCTCCAAGGCAATTAAATGCTCTAGACCTCTGCATCGTGATCTGATATCATCCCAGTCGGTGTTGAAACCTACGGTGGTGGAATATGGCATTCCTGGTTGGACCGAGATCTTTCACGTACGTCCCCCCTTCTCTCTCGCCATGTTAGGCTCATCATCTCCTTGAGTCGCTGGTCGTGTCATCGTAGCAGATGGATCTGGTTCCTTCAGCTCCCGTCTCGTTAAAATCGAACGACCTGTACTGCGGATCCCCACGCTCGCTATTCACCTGGACAGAAATGTAAACGAAAGCCTCAAGTTCAACCAAGAGACAGAATTTGTACCGATTCTGGGGCTTGTCCAATCGAAGCTCAACTCAGCTGACCAGGGAACCATACCTGCACGGGCCTCCAGTGTTCAAGTACATTTTCAATGCTTCTGACAAATCCTGAATAACCATATCGCAGGAGAACCATCATTCGTCCTTGTTATCACTACTTTCGGGAGAATTATCGGTAGCACCAGAAGAGATTCATGACTTGGAGCTGTATGCTGCCCTTTCCGCTGTTTTTATCCAGCTTGACGTGTCAACAGTGCCCTTTATGATACCCAGCCCTCGGTTCTGGGTGAGTCCTTTACATATTTTCTTCCATTCGAGAGCTACAGCAACTCACGATGAACATAGGCGGTATAGAAAACGAATTCGTTTTCAGTCCAAGACTTGACAACCTTTACTCGTCATTCTGCGCTCTAGAGGCCATGGCCGAATCTTCGGCGACCTCCGATGGCAATGTCAACTGCATTTGTCTTTTCAACCATGAAGAGATAGGGAGTGTTTCATCGTCTGGAGCTGAATCGAATCTTCTACCCATGTTACTCAATCGCTTGTCACCGACTGCGCAGAGTCTTGCGGAATCTATCTCGCGATCATTTTTGATTTCTGCTGACATGGTAGATGCTGCGCCACAATTTCATAGTGTTATATGTCTGATGGATTTCAGGGTCACGGTGTACACCCAAATTACACATCGAAACACGAGGAGAACCACAAGCCTGTGCTGAATGGAGGCGTCGTCATCAAGACGAATGCGAAGCAAAGATATACATCTGATGCAATAAGGTTTGTAAAACCAAGGATAATGCGGTCAGAGACTCATAGATTTGAACAGTTCCTTCTTGCTGAAGCAAATGATTGAGAAGAAAGGGGGCAAGGTTCAGGAATTCGAGGCAAGAAATGATATGGCGTGTGGTTCAACCGTCGGGCCTCACATTAGTACCATTGGATTGAGGTCAGTAGATGTCGGATGTGCCATGCTTTCCATGCACTCTGTCCGAGAAACTGCTGGGACCCATGATCTTGAACGATATATTGCACTGGTGAGTGACTTTGGCCTGGTTGATTTCCACGACTTGACCAAGCTACCAGTTCTCCACTTTCTTCGAGGAATTCGCAGAAATGGACAAGAATCTTGCTGTCGACTGATACATACTATTAGTCACATCGGGATTGAAAATCGTGATAGTGATTGAAAATATTTTGTCAAAAAACAAGAATTCGTCTTTTGCCCCCGGTATCATCTGGATTCTTCTTTATTATGGATACTCTATGGCTAGTAAAGTTTATGGGAGGAGGGGAGAAGAGGAACCTCTCGAGAAATGCTGACCGGAAGGCAAAAAAGGCCGATTTGTTGACAGTCTTCGATTCCTGACCCAGACATACTTGGGAGGTCCCCCAAAAAATACAGAGTGCTTGTCCTTACTGTATTCATTGATCCACATCCAATTTTCAGTGCACTTTCATCCTATGGTCGACTCAGAAGTGGTCAGTGTGACTAGAATGTCACGAATTTGTCACACGCCGAAGTGCGTCTCATCCACCACACCGTAACTTGAGCAGGACAGACAGATCTCTGTATATGAATCGATTTATATGGATGTCATATATGGTTGGCATTTTTTAGAGCGTCTCAGAAGCTGTTCAAACAAGATAAACCGGCGGATTCCAACAAAACGTGCTCTTTCTGCTCTCCGGTCAGGATTTCTCGAGAGGTTCCTCTTCTCCCCTCCTCCCACAAACTTTACCAACCATAGTGTATCCATAATAAAGAAGAATCCAGATGATACCGGGGGCAAAAGATGAATTCCTGATCTTTTGAAAAAATATTTTCAATCACTATCACGATTTTCAATCCCGATGTGACTAATAAGATGTGTACCAGACTTGTAAAAATGTTACCTATAAAACACTGTATCTTCCAGAGGTAGCCGTTGGGTTTCGCATTTCCGCTTGTAATGCAGCAGCTGAAGCCTCGATCAAGAGACGTTTGATCTCTCTGACTGCTTGCTCGACCCTGTATTCCTCATTCGACTCGATGAGAAGGTGCAGTTTAGGTGGTCCCTCCAGTGGTGGCTCTTTGCCTGCATCATAGTAGATTCCTGGTACAAGTTATGATCAGCTTCAAGTCATAGATCTTCTGTAAAACACACCTTTATTGGTAACAGACGCTCCGGTCATATCGATGAGCTGGACCATGGTCTCCTTGTTAGTGACACGCCATCTTGCCTTCTGCGGGTAATCGTTGATCGGAATAATGGCATGGAAATCAGTGGAATCTGCGTTTGCTTTAGGAACAGGCATATTCTTCGGTGGATTCTCTTCCAGTTGAAGCTGAGACTGTAGAACCATTTTCGCAGCACGTAATTGTGCATTGAGCTTGGCAATGACGCTTTGGGATTGAGCATAAGCAGGTGAATCGTCTCCAGCACGAGCACCGGCTTCTTCAGCGGCACGTATCTGGCTTTGAATTCGCTCCTCTTCTTTGGCGTATGCAAGACGTCGAGCCGTGCTGATAGCGCCACCGACACCGAGCAAGCCTTTGGACGAATCTGGAGCTGGACCGCGACGGATTTCCACCTTGAAATTGCCGAAAGTCATATCATCGCCGTTTGAGGCTTTCGCGGCGTCGTCCGTCGGAGCTGCCTTCTCTTCTTCGCCTTCACCATACGCCTTTCGCTCAGCTCTCTCCTTGGCATCTCTTTCCTTGTCCAATCTATCAAGGCCTTTCCCACCGAATCCAGAGCCAGCGGCCTGAGCTTTGCCAGTTTTCAGCTTGTCCAAAAAGCCTGCAAAATCTGTGAGCGGCGTCGACGCGATAAAGACAGAGACTCACCATTAGCTAGCTCTTCGAGGTCCTTCGGTATCGTAGCATTACTGGCCTTTAAAGCCCGATATATATCGACAGAATAACGATCTTGCTCTGGAGTGATGAAAGACACACATGTACCCTTGTTACCAGCTCTTCCGGTCCTCCCGGCGCGATGGACATAGTCTTCCATGTGATTCGGAGCATCGTAATTGATAACAAGTCTGAGTTGCTTCACATCCAAGCCTCGAGCAGCGACAGATGTGGCAATGACGATCGGGACGACACCAGACTTGAAATCTGAGATGGTCGAGTCACGGTCGACTTGATCCTTGCCGCCATGAAGCGACATGCAAAGATATCCTTTCCGCATGAGCTCCCTGAGCAGATTATCTGCAGCCTCTTGTCGATCAACGAAAACCAATGTACGACAGTCGGGATCTTCATTGTACATCTGTCCAAGAATCTCCAATAATCGATTGAATTTGGTGTCCTCAGCACGAACTTCAACAATTTGCTCAATCTCGGCTGCGACGACTGATCTACCTCCGACGGTGATCTCCAATGGCTTCTGCAGGATCTTTCTGGCTAAAGAGTCCATCTGTTTGGGAAATGTGGCCGAAAACAAGACGGTCTGTCTGTCAGGTCGGATATTGTTGATGATTTTCATCACTTGAGGCTCGAAACCCATGTCAAACATGCGATCTGCCTCGTCAAGAACAACATACGTGACACGCTTGAGATTGGTTACGCGACCCGAGTTGGCTGTGAGAAGGTCTATCATTCGACCAGGCGTGCAAACTATGATCTCGGCGCCTTTCTTCAGCTCAGCAATCTGGTCCTTGATTGGAGAGCCTCCATAGGCACATACAGCCTGTTAACAGAGAGTCAGCATCAAGAATATCACAATGAAATATCACTCACACGAAGATTCATGACTTTTAAAAAGGGTTTACATTCTCTGTGAATCTGAACTGCCAACTCTCGCGTCGG